>CAUJNA010003046.1:180000-237500 GCA_963377175.1 Effrenium voratum | reverse complement strand
TCCTCTATACAAGGTCTCGATAAGGTCTGATCAGGTTGGGGGATGGAGCCTACGACTTCACGGGTCCACACCGCGCACGGGTCGCGCACTTCCTTCCCCAAGGCGCGCCTTCATGTCACCCAAGGACTCGAACTTTGCCTCCTTGTTGGTAAAGATCTTGTCATCCATCTGGGTTCTAGTGGATATCCTTGGCCCAATGCCAAGTCGCAGCACTCGTTGGGTGACGAGGTATAGGCTGACTGTGATACCCTGGTTGGCAGTAAAGGCTTCTGAAAGAATAGCCAAAATCACAGGATTCCAACAGGGTCCAAATCACCAAATCCAACGCACTACCGCGCATGGTGACCGAATTTGAACCTCATCTAGATGCAACAAGTGTAACAGACTGAACAACTCGTGTGCCAACGGGCAGACTCAGCTTGAGACTTAGCGGCGGTTTCAGAAATTGGGACCGTGCTGGATGAATTGTTTATGTTCGGAAACGCCAGTGGAGCAAACTAGAACACGAATCACAAAGCAATCGTTCCATATCGGATGTATTTTGTTGCCCCCTTTGCATGTGTAGAGCCCCCACAAATGAATGGGTTCCATTTATTTACCGTTGAAGTGGATCCAGCCTCATTCAACATCTCTCTCTTTCGTGGTCCTTTGCCAATTTCAAGAAGAACCGCAGGGAGACCTACACTTTCGGAAGCCCGTGGCCCGTTTTACTCCTACAGCAACTGGGCGATGGGGTCTTAGCCAATCAGGCAACTTCCGTTCCGGGGCTGCCCCCCCACCCAGTTGCCTAGTGATCAAACACAAAGGGGCCTGTATGATAATATAATATGTATACATATGTTAAATGTACGTAATATGACAAACATATTATGGCATATATATATATATATATATAGTAAAAACATATATATATATATATATATATACCCATATATTCATATTGATAATTCACCATATGTATATATATATATACATATATCTATGTTATATACGATTAGTTCTATGTATGTATGTATGTATGTATGTATGTATGTATGTATGTATGTATGTATGTATGTATGTATGTATGTATGTATGTATGTATGTATCATTTAGTCTGGAACACACCGGCTGCCACCCCAATGGGTTGGATCCAACCCACACCGAGACCCCTGCTGGCATCGGGAACCTGCTTGTGAGTTCGCCGTCTTCACCGAGTTCTTCATGATGTCCATGACCGCGGTCTTCTCCTTGGGAAGCGTCAGCTTTGTTTTCCACAGAACATGTGGCACTCGAAGCTCTAGGGGTACCTTCCCCATTCTTTCCAGGGATCCTTCTTTCTAGAAAACCTCCTTTGAAACCCAGGGAAAACGGCCGGAGTTTGGAAAGAACGATGGTTGAAAAGAATGGGAAATCAACCCCTAGAGAAGCAGGAACATCGTGTGCTCGACATCTTGGCTGGGTTGCCCCTTATCTATGCTCCTCATTCGGGTTCAAACAAGGCATGGTTCTTCCGGTTCGGGTCTGGTGGCGAAACCTGTCAAATTTCAGAAGTGTCAAAAGCCAGACCAACTACATGCTCGCTGGGTCTGTCGTCGGCAACCCGCCAAAATGGCAGCCCGCTTCCCTTTGGTGTTCCCCCAAAACGAGCAAACGAGACATGTCAAGGGCTTATGCTAATGGAAAATTAGGAGCGCATACCTAATCGAACATGAAGCCTCGTCTAAAGAACTGAGTTGCTTTGGCGAATTGCCGTTCAGTGGTTGGTTCCTATCTGAGCATGACTACTTTATCACAATAGAAGAGGAATTCTGTGGCGATTCACAGAAAGTGACAAGTTCACATCAAGTGATGTGCAGCTACTAGACTGGGCTGAGTTGGTCGGTCTTTCTGCCATTCCTGGGTTTCGGAAGGCTCCGACAAGGTTCTTTGGATGTTCCGGATGCCGTTGGGCATGCTTCTTCTTGTTTCTTCTTTCCAAGTGGGTGTGGGTCAAAGATAGGTACCCAAATGGAACCCTGGGAAATGGAAACAAGGACTATGAATGGTCCCTTGTCACCCATACCCAAGTAGCTGTTTCACTGGATTTCCCAACATCAAGAACTAGTCAGTTTGTACTGGCTGTTTACTGCCACTTGTGGGGGTCCACACATCCTTGTAGCGAGGGCACGTGGTCCATTCGGGAAACCTTAAGAACCCCGCGCAAAACCAGAACAAGTGCCTTTGCACAAGTGCCTTCGCCGTTCCGGGTAAACACGGCTTTGCCTCAGGTTTTTCAAAGGGCACGCTTTGTAAGGGGCACTTTTGACACTCACCGGTACTCCAAATCCAAGCTTAACCTTCTGGGAGACCGCTTCAAAGGGAAGCCCAAAATGTTTAATTTGTTTTCTTCCCTGTGGTTCGATCTTCGGAGAGGGTCAACTTTAGACCTCGCGACTTCAAGGCCCTTGTGTTGTCACGGTTTAGAGGGAAACCAACAAAAACGGTGCCAAAATCGGGAGCAAGAACTTCAGCAAAAGATTGCCAGCTGTTTTTTGACCTCCCATGTCGCTATGTTCGACAAAGGCCCTAGTGACAAAACCAGCAACCGAAGATCTCGTTTTGGATGGTGCTAAGCAGGAAATATCGTGAAGCTGTTGCCATCTGAGGGGTCCCCATTTTTCCGAACCAACTGGAAATCGATGCCATTCATACGGACTCCCAAGTTTGTGGAAACACACTTTTCAGATGAGGTTGAGGACTTTGCCTCCTGTCTAAGAAGCATCACTGGGGCTCAATAGAAAGGCAGTCGTGGGACGGACTCCTGGTCATCAATTTCTTCGAATTTCTGCGGACCATATTGATTCGAGGAATCCCATGTTTTTGACTGCCCGCGCTTTGGGGGGGAAGCAGCCCTTCCAATCCTTTGGGCTCCAAAGTCGACTTGGGTGACTTGGCCTCAGGAGTTGTCCAGGCCAATCGGACTGTAGCACGCATGGTCCCTGGATCGCACGGAGCCGCAACGGGCTCCTTGGCCACTATCAATGTGCTCGCTGCAACGCTCAAGAGCAGATCTGCCACATGTGGGTGCGGCCGCTCCAGCAACTTCTGGCGCGTGCTGCTTCTGCAAATGGCCCTGCTGCTGCAGATACGGCGGCCAACTGTACTGCTGATTCGGGCTTGGTGAGCTTTGATGCATCAGACCAGGCGAAATAGGGGTCAAGCAAGATCAAGCAAAAGGCATTGTTGGGGGTTGGGTTGCATGTCACCCTTGTTAGTCTGGTACGCCCTTTCCATGGGGGGGGGGAACCCCCGAAAAAAAATAGGTAGTCTCCCTGTGGTTTTCCTTTCAAAGCCCCAAAAAACCCTTTTGTTTCCCTGTCAACCCCAAAACATCCTTGTTGTTTCGCTTTCAAACCCCCAAAATCCCAGTGGTTGACCTGTCAAACCACAAGCATTTCTGTGGCTTCCCTTCCAAACCTAAAATTCCCGGTAGCTTCCCTTTCAAACCCAAAAAATCCATTTTGTATCCCTGAAACCCCAACATTCCCAGTGGTTTCCCTTAGCCCCAAAAGGGTAGACGGACCCAAACTGAAGAGCCGTGGCCGGGGACCCCGCCATAAAGTTCCCGAGGCCACCCTTATCCTGGCGAAAAGAACCCGCGAGCACGTGCCACATGCAACATGAGGCCCAAATGTCTCGGGCTCAAAAACGGGAATCCCCAAAAAGGCTGACGTGGGAACGAAGACTAGACCCTGTGGCTTGCCCCAGCTGATTCATTTTTTGAGCACCCAAATGTCCAAGACAAGTGGCAAAGGGGGGGGGGCAGGGGGAAAATAAGGGATTCGAGCAGCGAGACATCGAAATGCATTGGCGAGGAGGTATCTGACATACGCCTAAGGGCCACATATGTGTATGTATGAAATGTAATGTCATGCCATGCAATGTCTTGCGATGTAAATGAAAACGGAAATGCAAATGGAAATGCACATGTAAATGGACAGGCAATGTAATTGCAATGCACTGCAAGGTAATACAGTGCAATGTACTGAAATGCAACATAATGTATTTCAATGTAATGCAATGTATGTATGTATGTATGTATGTATGTATGTATGTGGTCACCCGCGAACACACATCTCTCACCGTGAATTCATCCGCTGCAGTCAAGCACTTACTTGCGGTGTGTGCAAGGGCCTTGTAAACAGATTGCAAAATACAGGTGTTTTGAGTATGTTTGTGACATACTATAGCTGTGCTGAATAACTCCCAACAATAGAACAATCCACAAACCAACACGGAATACGTGTTCGAGTTCAAGTCACGCAGCGTTTCAAGTGCGGCCCTACCAGCATTGTTGAATGTTAAGTAACACATGTCAATCAAAAACAGCTATCTTTTAGGTGTAACACATGCAAGGGTGCGTTGCGTACAACTGCATGAATCTGAATGTTGCACACTCAAAATCGAGAGCAACCCAAGCACTTCTTGTGAGATCGAAGCTCCAAAACATACACAGGGACAAACGCAAAAACAACTCTAGAGGCATCAGAAGTTCCTGGCCCGCAGTCCAATACGTTCATCTCATCTGTCCCTGCACCGGGAAAGAGAGAAACACGAGCAAAAGAGAGACAAAAGGACTCAAGGTGAGTGAAAGCGACAACACATGTTATTCAGTTTTGACAAGCTTGCGGCGCTGGCCCGCTGTTTGACAAACCCGTTGACACTCCTTGCCCACAATTTGGATCCGTTGTGACGCTGAAAGGCGAGGCCACCAAACGCATCAAAGAAAGAATCAACGCGCGACATATTTTGACAACTCCTTGTAGTGCTCTTGCAGCACATGGTCCCCATAGTCTCGGGGTTGTGACCCCAATCTGTAGTCTTATGTCCGGGGTATCTCTGGCCCACCCCTTTTCAACCGGACAAGGGCCATACGCTGCAAGCCAGAATAAATCGAGACAGGGTTTCAACCCTTTTCAGCTACACTCGGAGGGGAATAAAGCCACAGGCCAAAAGAGGGGCACTTGTTTGAATGCTACACCTGCTGTCCAAAACCCACAAGGATTTATTGCGGAATGGTCCCACCCCAAACCTTAAACCTTATGGGAAATAAATGCCCGGGTTTGAATCTAGCAGCCCTTTGCTTCTTTCCTAGGGGTGTGGCTGCTTCAAACTATTTTGCCCATGCCAGGCGAAAAAACTAGGGGTTTTGAGGGGGAATGGTCTTTGAATCAGGTTCCATGTTGGCCGTCCAACAGGCTACTCCGACGTTCAAGGTTGCGAGACCCGCCATGATCTGGAAGGTGTCGTCTTCTTCATCCTTCTTCTCCTGCTCCTAGGATTGCAACCAAACAAAAAGGCGCCTCAAACATGAACACTGTGTGCTGCATCTGCCTGAGCCCACTGTCAATTTGCAACCGGTGCCGCCAGCTGAATACATGCTGGTCAGGATTCGCCCAAAAATCGGCCTTCCATTTTACCCCAGTTAAATTTGTTTTCGAAGGGGTGCCCTGTTTTTGAAATGACACGACCTGTGGGTCAGGTGTTGGCGTTCTTTCTCTGTAGAAGGAGTCGAGCGTTGCGCTAGCGGTCGACATATGCCGCTCGCCCCCATGGCCAAAACGCCAAATAGACCACAGACAAAACAGCGCGGAACTATGGGATGCCTTTACAGAAACAGCGAACTTCCTTCACCCAGGTCATGCGATCGATTCGCTTTTGAGAAAAGCCGTGCAAATGCTGGGCACCGACTGAAAGGCATCACGCTAGTTGCTTTAATTTGGAGGTGCTGGCAATAGAACATTCACCAGTCATGATAATTGTCTCCCCATGTAGGACAAAGGATAACGGAGATGCGGGCAGTATACGGCTCGTTCCTCGAACTAGGAGCCAACCCATTCTCGCCCGCAAAATTGCTAGACCTCAATAATAAAGGCAGCTCAACCCACCAAGGCACCGCCAACAAAGTGGCGTGTCGGAACCTTGACCATAGACAGCATGGACCACAAGGGTTAAAACCCTTGATTCGTAGCGGGTACTTAGAGGGGGCTGGGGCCACTTTGTTCGCAAAGACATCGGCCGGGGGCCCCCGCTTTTCTGGCGGCTTTGACGGCCTTCGCTTTCTTCTCGGCCTCCTTCCTGGCAATGGATCCCGACAGATACTTGCAATCGGTGCGAGGGGCAGGGAAATCAGGAATGAGCCCAGGCGTTTTTTAAAGGAAACCACCAGTTCAATTGTTTGTCTAGGGCATTTCATTTCTCGTTCCCTGCGAACTATTTAGGACTCTACAAGCGACGCAACAAAGAGGCCTGTCAAATTTTGACCCGACAAATACAATTCAGGATGGTGAGTTCGCGACATGGCCAGCTGTCGGAATAGATAAAGTTGAAAGAAGCAGAACGACGGCGTGCTATAATGAAAAGAGCCACGTTTCCGCCCCTAAGCCCGGGTCTATGTTTTGCGAGCGGCACCCTGCTGTTTCCACCTAGGCCTCTGTCCCATCTGCCTGGCTACTGCCCCGTTGACCTTTTTTGCCCTTTGGCCACGGATGAGGAGCTGTTGGTTGCATGGCCTGGCTGTATGGGATGGTGCTGCTGCTTCTCAGCTCCTTGGGTTGACAGCACCACCAGCAGCCGAGTGGTGTCCAAAAGTCTGCTGTGCTGGGCGCGCGTTGATGGGGCTCTACACTGGTTTTGACGCAGAAGCAGCCTGCGTGAAGCTGATATCAAGCATCGGCGGACTCGGCTGGAGAAACGCCGAGCCCAGCCTTTCGCGTGGATCACGTCAGCGGAAGAGCTCCCTGCACTGATAGTCCAGATGCTGGATGAAAGCCAGCCTTTGGCGTGGATTACGTTAGCGCAGTTACTTCTAAACCATCGTCTTCAACTTCCGAGGTGCAATTCGCTTCAGCAGTGTCAGGGAGAAAGCGTTCCAACCCATTGACGTTCTGTGTTTGCCCTTCCAAGACGGGCGCAATACATTTCCTGGAAGGCTTGAGATTCCACTCACGAACAATTTAGCAAAAACTGGGAGACACAGCGAGAGGTCCTCTGAAAAGCTTGGGCCTGCTGCGTGGAAAACGCGTCACAAAGATGCCTCAAATGTGGAGTGCTTCATCGCAAGACACACACGCACACTCTGGGGTGAGTCTCAGTCAAATTCAAATACCCCGGCAGCCAAAATTTGCAGGCGGAACCACGACATCTGCGGCTACAAGAGACACGAAGCAGAACTTCTTAAATGTGGCCCCGAGGCCATCACCAGCTGCAGTCGACACATCTGGAAACGGCGGGATTGCACGCAGAACCACACTCCGTATTCGGCGCGATGGTTCTGACATTCTTGTGACAGCAGGACATGCACCTCGTGAAGTCAGGCCAATTCAGCACAAGCAAGTATTTTGGTAGCAGCTACGCGAAATTCTTAATTGGCATGGGGGCCTCCCCGTCATTCACATTGTCGCAAGTACAAGCATGGGCAATCGACCGCAAGCTGACCGAACAAGGCGAACAGGGGCGCCCGATTCTAGGTGGGTGAGCTGGTTGGCAAAAATCGCTTCCCACAAATGCGAGTTGGGTTGAAACTCATGGCTGCAAGCTTCGTTGGTGGAGGTGTCGGGCAGGGGGCCAGCTCAGCTAAGCAGGTTGTTGAATTTCTGGCAGCAATATCCTGGAAACTCAAGCAAAGCGGCATGAGTCAGAGACGTGAAATCTATACAGCGCATCACGCGAAAATATACCGCGACCATCGCAAAACACTGAACGCCTTGATAAGGCAGCCGAGCTGCTTCACCGTAACCCCCTGCTGGGAAATGGGTATCAATGACAGGACGCAACGACCAAGAAACACTTGGGTAGATCCATGGCGTTGTTGCTCGCGCAGGAGCACATATTTTGAGCAAAAGTTCAAGTTGGTTCTATGCCACCGTTACAGCACAACCTGAATGTTCCATCGTAGCCCTCCCAGCTCAATCGCGGAGCTGGAAGCAAAAACGTTGGCCCCCCGAACATGAAGCGCGCAAGTCTCCATTCATCTGCGAGACCAGGCTCGCCTTGAGCCATAATGTCTACGATGCTAACTCAGCGACAGAGAGTTCGACACTGTACTACCACTTGCAGATGTTGCTGCATGCACGGAGTGGACCAACGCCTGATGAATGCAGTACAACCAGCAGACTACACGAGGCAACAAACTTGTCAACTTAGCACGTGTGCATCCTCATCAGCTTGTGCTATACAGTGGGTGGACAAGACCGCTACACAGCCAATGGCTGCAAAACACTATGACAATTGAACAACAGGATCAGCCCACCTGGTACAAGAAGAGTTGGATACTTGATCAAACTACTTGATCAAACTATTGAAATTGAAACCTTCATGCGGTAAACAACAGTTTGACGAGAAGATTCTACAATGCGAACAGGTACGAACGTGACAACGAAGCAGCACTACCTTACGGAGTGAAAGCTGCAGTACTACTGCATGGGGGTTGTTATATGCCTTTGCCCGGGAATGGGTCCTTGGGCCGCACTTGCGCGGCACTTGCGCGGACTTGCGCCCGCACAGCGATGCAGAAACTAGGTTTCGTTGACCTCGGTTTGCGAAGTTTTCGCGTGGATTGCGCGCAAGCTTTTCTAAGCAGTGTGTTTGTCGTTGACACATCTACCCACAAAGGCTCTTCCCGCTGAGGTCGCTCCCAGCAATTCTAGGCCAGCAGCATACTCTTGACCCAAGCAGGCTCTGCCACACAGCTTGGACACAGTCTGAAAGAAGGAAAGTGCATGTTGCGCCTACCTATCCATTGCTTGAACCGCGCCGCTAGTAGCATCCGAGACAGCAAATGGCTAGATGTCTTGCTGGGGGGTCTCGTGCTTGCGCGCGCAAGCCGCGCGCAAGCCGCGCGGCTTGCGCGGATTTTGTCGTGTCAGTTGCTTATTGTTGAAGTCATGACCGCAGAAGCTTTGGCTTCGTTCCGCGTGTGACTGAAGAAAACACACACCTTTGCAAACAAGCTTGTGACCTACACATGACCCAAGCAACATTCGAAAAGCATAAGCACTGTAAAAAAAATATCACCTCCTTTCACGAAGCTAGGCAACATCAGTACATGAAACCCTTCAAAACTGTAGCCTTGCGCGTCCCTGGGGCCGCACTTGCGCGCTCCTTGCGCGCGCACAGCTTTTGACAACTTGTACTTCTCCCCGTTCGGCGATAATTAAAACCGAAGACTGGGGTTTAAGGACGGCCCCCAAATGAACCCAGAGGAGGTCTGCAACAGCATCTCCAACTACCAGCTGGTTTGATGGCTGCATATACCTCAGAGCGTGACGTGGTGATCGCGTACTACCGAACGATTCCTGCATTCTCCAAAATTCAAATGAGAATAATTACTTCGTCAGCAATCGGCATCAACTATGGAGAACCAGCCGTCGTGTCTATTCAAAGGAAACTGGAACAAAGGGGCCAAAGGCAAGGAACTTGTTACACACTACACCCAACATTGCAGAACGGCAGTTTGGCAACTACACGCAGCAGTGTTAAGAGGATTACAACCCACAAGCAAAGGAGATCGACGAGCAAGACTAGGAAAACTACGCACTAGCAGGGCATTATGCAGAAACAGCAGGGAAAACTGGCAAGAACCCAAATGGGACTACAGCAATCAGGAACAGGGTTGGTGGAACTGCGATGAGCACCTTGCGGCCTTTGAGGCTGGGCTATGCGTCTACACCTGACAGTGGAATAAACGACAACCTCATCATTGGTCACAGCACAGCGAAGAGCACCACAAAATAGCAAGACATACTACCAGCTGGAACGACTGCCGCACAAGGTACAGCAGGTACCTACAAAAAGACGCGCATGCAACACAGACTTGCCCCTTTACTGGTGAGGCGACAACGACAGCAAAGTAGAGATGCGACGCTCGCACATCTCTAAGGCGATCAACAACATACGCACAACCAAAACAGAAGCAAACACACAATCTACTTCTGGACTCTGGAGCATCCATATGTTTGCCCCAGAGACTCGCACGAGATTTACCGCTGCGCCCTTGCACTACGATTTCGCTGACAAATGTTGTCCATAGATTCCATCTGCGTGCCAAAACAACTTCAAAGGGGGCAGCTTAAAACTGGGCTGCCCTCAGATCCCCCTCTAAAAGTTTAACTTTTAGTGGGTTAAATGGAAACTACTACTAAACACTAAAAGGATCTAAAAAGCTAAGGAACCCGAGGGGGGAGCCATCAAGAAAATAGACCCCGGCACTCCCAGGCGACCCCCAAACCCACTGCCTGGCTTCTGCTTTGTCTGCCTGACGGCTCAAGCAGAGGCAGGCCGGCAGATCGGTGGCCCAAGTGGGCATGTCGTTTTGAAGAGAGTGCAACTTTGGTACAGCGGGCTCGGTCTACGGGAAATCAATAGGAAACCAAATGTGGAGGATCCTCCAAATTGAAACACATGTGCTTGTGCTTGGCGTCCTTTTCAAGCTTCAAAATGGCTTTCCAATCTAATCCCCTTCCAATGTCAAGCAGAGTCAATCTGATATCCCAATCGGTGCATCGTCAGAACGTGTCTTTAGAAACGAAGGATTTTGACGACAATGCACGCAAGCCAGTCGCAAACCAAAGCCCCAAGGTTGCGATGTCATATGCACAGTGCTTCCTATGGCACGTCCTTTGAACGTGGCAGGGTTTATCATCCTAACACAAACCCGTCACAAGGGGAGTCCATAGAGTATGAAGCATCTACAAATCCTGCAGCTCATTCCTGAGATTGGCACAGAACGCCTAAACTTTTTGTTTACCAAAATGGTCTTCCCAAACGGTGACTAAAGATCCAGGAACTCAGAGAGCGAGGCAAATGCCTGTGGCTCAAAAACATGGTGCCAAAATGGCACCTTGGTAAATGCCACCAAAGAAAGGGGACCCCAGTTGTTTAGCTTTGAGCCACACCATATGCAACGCCCAACCTCCCCAGTCGCGCCTCCTTCTTCTTTTGCATCGTCTGAGCGATGACGTCGCTTACCCCTATGAGGTTCTTGGTGGCAGCGTCCTGCCGAGAGCCCAGTGGCAGAGGCCCTGGAATTTCAATCGACACTTGAGACATGAGAAGAACATGGGGCATTCTTGCCGCAATTTCCACCATTTTGGGTCTCCAACAACCCCAAATCAGATTATTCAAGGGTGACAGCCAAGCTGGTCTCATGGCACCGGCATTGGGCCAACAGCCCAACGAGCCTTGGCTCGAAGCCGCTTTTCAGACTTTGGGACATGGAATGAGAGGCCAGCTCAGGGACAGCTTGCTGCGGGGATCAGGCCAGCGTGTTCCTGAGAGTGTTGCTGTGCCAGTGGGGGGGCACACACACACACACACCATTCGCAGGTGAGCCGCATTGCGCTCCCTGACCATGTGTGAGACCAACATGGCCCAAAAGAAAGCCAAGAGGTTCCAAAGACCAGTTGCGGGGAAAAACTCAAAGCCCCACGTTGCGTGTCCCTCTTGGTTCCTCGCGATAAACTTTGAGCAAAAGCAACAACCATACAGGATGGTCCCTTTTGCCAAATTCTTGTTTGGAGTAGGTTCGGCATACCAGGAGTCCATTAACTCCAAAAAGGCTTAAATGGATAAGCCTGCAACCCGCACCATGTCACTACAGGAATCGAATCATTCCCGTGCTTGCCATCCCGGTGCCTCGACAAACACATGAGACACCCCACACATGTGTGTGTGTGTGTGTGTGCGCGTTCAAAGGTACCCTCTTGCTTCCTCTTTTTACGCAAGCCCCGTCACAGTGTCTGCCTACTGCTTTACTTTTCTCGGCCAAGCGTCAAAAGCCAAGGCAACCCGTAAACCTAAGGTGCGGAAGTCATCTCAGAGCCTCGCATCAACAGGGGAGTTGACAAGATTGATTCAACCTGCCCTTGGTCCAAGACACCCGTTTCCAAGGGCAACAATGTGTTACCAGAGTCTCAAGAACGCTTCCATGGATCTGACACGGCTGAAGGTTGTGATCGACTCCAACAACCATGGCCCTCCCTCTCCTTCGCCGTTTCCCTCTCTTTCTTTTCCTCCTTGTCTCGCTTATCTTGAGGGGCCTGCAATAGCAGTGTGCGTGTCTGGGCGAAGAACAACTCCAAAGGCCTGAGTGGCAATGCGTGCCTCGCAATTTCCCTTGAGGCTTTCCTTTGCTGAATACACACATACAGTTGCAGGAGTAAAACTGGAAGTTCTTGATGACGGAAATCCCTGCAAAAGGGACCTTTTGATCGACAGCTGGGATCCCAGCGGATCCACTTGCCACTACGTAGCCAGGATACTTGCCTCCAGGTTTTGCAATTGCATGGTTTGCCTGGACACCGGGCCAACTAGACCCACTGGGCAGGTCTTAAAGGCCACACTCGACGTCAGCTTTGCCAGGTCCCTAAGAGGGACCTGCCGATTTCGGGACCATCCCAGCGGACCGGATGCGTCTTCCGCCACACATTCTTGCTTGGAAGGTCCCAATGAAACAAACCACCGCGCATTCTGTTAAATGCTATGATAATAATAGACGTATGGCATTATGTATAGTTGTCCAACCACCTAAATTCTACAAGGGTGGCCATGCCCCCAACAAAATGGATTATTTGTTTGATGAAATGAATGATTGACTGCCCCGAAACCATTTGCCCGGCATTGCTTCAAGAATGCCAATGACTTTCCATGATTTCTTCGGGTGTGCCCTCTGGTCATGTCATGCTACCCCACCTCCCCGACGGTGGGTGGCTTGGGGGGCGGCTTGGGGGATACCGCAAGAAGGGCGACTTAGGTTGGTTGCCCGAGGCTGTAGGCTGTTTGGGGATGAGGGTACCAGGGCTTGGAGGTGCTGGGGGTGTTTCCATATATATATATATATATATGTATTGCATGTATGCATATGTAGGTATATGCATATAACGTATGTGCGACTTCAACAGAAGCAAACATGTACATACAAATGTCCACCTTTGTTATTTTACACCTACGGATACATATCTATATAAGTTGGATGTCTGTATAAAATAAACATTTTACACACACACACCTTCATATTGCCATAATGACGTCTACTAGCCGTTCTCAGCTCTCCAGACACTGCTTTTGTTTTTCTCGTTCTCTCAGGCGGCCGATTTCAGACTCCGGGATCGCCTTGGGAGCTCCTCCGTAGCCAGACGCCGTGGCGTCCCCGGTGGATGCCCAAAGATCTAAGCCTCCGCCCAGCTTCTCCTGAGCGGAACACCCCAGCCCGCGCTTCCCAGCCCCTGCTTCGGGCGGCAGAAACAAAGCTTCCGAGAGAGAATTGGGGTGTGGTTGCGTGGCTGCTCTGCTTTCAAGGAGACCTCTTGAAGAGGGCGAGATGATCTTAGAGGGGAAAGCATCGGAAACGCGTAGGATGATTCGAGGAAATGGTGTGCTTCCGACCTATGAAAGCTTGGGAGTACCATGCAGGGTAGCCTACAAGCTAAGCCACCTGATCCGTCCAACATGTCTGCACCCCTGTTTGGCCCATGACAAAGTAAACCAACCTGTTCACTGAAAGCAATGCCCAACAGCTGAGAAATAGAACTCAAAATAGGCTGAATCGACCCGAGTCGCCGTTCAATCAGTTGTTGTTGCTAGGCTCCGCCCCAGAATCAGGTCTAAATTGTGTGCTGGTGGATGCTTGAACATGATGAGTTCCACTCCGGAACAAAGCCACAGAGAGTTCAGTCTGGCATTCGCTGCCACAAGTCAACTGTGGACGCACATCACCAACCAAACAGTCATTGGCATCATGCACAAAATCAGCTCTGTGACAGTTGCCAAAACGGGCTATGCCCTTGACTACTTCATCACGTGGCAGGCGATAGGTATCATAAGAAGCGGTTCTACGACTAACACAACCCACAGGATGGTGACTGAATCCCCATTCACAGCAGCTCAAGCCGCCTTTTTCTCCTTCTTCTCCTTTTTCTCATCCTTCTCCTTCTTCTCATCCTTCTCCTTCTTGTCTTTCTTCTCGTCCTTTTCCTTCTTCTCCTTCTTCTCGTCCTTCTCCTTCTTCTCCTTTTTGTCCTTCTTCTCCTTCTCTGCCATGGCGCTTGGGCGCGAAGGGGATTCCGCTGATGGTTTCGGGCTCGATCGGCTCGAGTGCACTTGGAGTGGGGCCGCTGGGCTGCCTGCTGTGGGAGTGCTGGGGGCTGACGAACTTCGAGTTCGGGCGGAGATGGCTGCGCAATCCCAAAAGCTCGACTGGCAAGAAACCGCCTGAACTGCTCCACGCATGGAATCCAAGACTCAACTAAAACAACTACATCAGCGACAAGCAAACTAAGCAAGGTCCACACAAGAAAACACGTCCAACACGCGCGCAAACATGCGAGCAAGCGAGCAGGCAGGCAGGCAGGCGGGCAGGCAGGCATGCAATCAAGCAAAGCAACAAAAACAAAGAAGCAAAGACGCAACGCAACGAGAAAACGGCCCAAAGACGCAAAGAAACAAACAAGCAAAGTCACAACGATACAAAGTTCACAAAGAAACAAAGAAACAAAGGCACAAATACGCAAAGAAACAAAGAGACATCAAACACAGAATCAAAGGAGCAAAGAAGCAAAAAAGCAACACGTACATATTTAAAACACTCGCTTCCTTTTGTTTAAGAAGCAAAGCAACAAAGACACACCGAAACAGAGAAACAAAGAAGCAACAAAACAGATAAACAAATAGACAAATAAACAAATACACAATCAAAACAACACAAACAAACAACCACTCATGCAACCAACCAACCAACCAAACGAACAAACGAACAAACAAACCAAAAACAAACTAGAAAGCAAGCAAACTAGCAAACCAAACCAACCAACCAATCGACCGACCATAAACTAATTAATAAATAAACAAGCAACCAAACAAACAAGCAAACAAACAACACACAGCAGCACACAACAACGCGAAACAAACCAAGACCGCACAAAATAACACAACACCACACACACACACAAACAGAACAAACACAACACAACCAGACACGCGAGCAAGTAAGCACGCAAACAAACGAACCAACCAACTAACCAACAAACAATCAAAGCAACAAACAAATGATATACAGGACCCAAAACCCCAAGAAGCCAAGGAAATGTCAAACAATTCAAACACACATCATTGATGCATAGCATCTTAATTCTTGATTGTGCAATTCCAACAAATACCTGCAACACAGTGTATGTATTGAAATGGATTTGACTTCAACAAAACTGCCCATCCATTAACATGGAATATCATGGAAGCCTGTGGCTGTGTCGCAACACTAGGCGCCTAAAGAACATTGTGAGAAGATGTTCGAGTATCAAGCATGGTGCCACGGACAGTCCAGTTGCTCAGCCCAAACACACCAGGGACAACCAGTGAACATCCCAATCCCCACTAAAATAGAGTAAAATGGGTGGTGCACCTACCCCAAATATGGTACCATTGGTTTTGACCCACAGCCATATGTTCGTCCTGGATGGTGGCGGGCGGATCTGACTTCATCGAATACTGCGCCGCGGTATTCGAAGCTCGACGCCTTTCCCGGCCGTTCGGCCAGCTTGGCCGAGGGGGCGCGAGGGACCACGCTCCAAACCGGTTGTTCCGTTGAGCGGCGCCCAGAACCAAAGGGAGTGAAAACTCAGACTGCCATCCCACAATCTTGGCGAGACACTTGCACGGATGTGTCCTTTCTAATTATGTTAAAAGTTACTACCCTGTGAGGGTGGTGTTGAAAGAAGAACAAAAGGACAAACCACCATATCGGGGAAAAAGCCCTACATCTTGTGTCGGGCTACGTCTGGGCACGCATGGGTTTCAGTTCCGATTGGCGACGCGACCTAAGGCTCAGCATCCCCTTAGGGGATCTGGTTGCAAATCTTTGGCTCAAGCCCATGGATCCACATTCGTTGATCCAACACTAAGCCGATCAACGGATTTTGGTTGTCTCAAAAGAGGTGGCGGTACAACCGCAACCACTCCATGGAATCCTTTTCGCGTTTAGGCAACCAGGTTTTAGAAGACGTACGGGTGTGTCATTTTTGAGGGGACTCGCAACATGGGTGGCTTTTCCTGTTGGTGCTCCTTCTAAACCAGATGGGTACCTCAAAGAATCACAAATCCATATGGAATACATTTCAGCATTTTCTTGCAATGCACTACACCAGCAAATCACCGATCGCGGTGGGCTCGAGCCATCGAAAGAATCAAGCAGGGTTGCTCCCAATGATTCGAACTTTTCATGAACTGTAAGGGACCCCTTGCGAACCCTTCTTGGGGTTGGCCCTTTTGAACGGGTTTCCCCAAAGTGTGGAAAACTTGGGTAGCTTAGCTGGTTTTTGTTGGGAAGCTGGTCCCTTCTCCTCCCAATCCAACAGTCCAATAGAATTGTAGACTCAAATGAGCCAATCCATTCATTTGTCCTAAAATGGGAAGCCCGAAAGCCTGGTACTCAAGGGTTGGCTTCCCTTACATGTCGAGCTGCAAGGCAATGAGACTCACTAAGTAGCCTAAGATTCTAAGGGATTCAGTAAACTACATTCCCCCAAAAGCCCTCGCCCCAATGTCAATTGCTCATGTTGGCCTTCCTGTTCGCAGCAACGGGCATCCTTTGCCGGCTTCGCTTAAATTCAGAATGCTCCGTGATGTAACCTCCAAAATAGCCCCTGCTTTCCCTTGGGCTTAAAGCTGACCCCCCCGAAGCAGCACTCTCAAGAACAAGATCTATACGGGAGCAACCCCATCTTGCTATGTGCATGGGAAAAGGCCCCGGCAAACTTGGCTCACCTCGCCTGCAAGTGCTCCAACCCACCGCTAATTGACGTTTCCTGCTCGGAGTGGCCAGAATCTGTTTAAACACGTTGCCTGTATCGAGCTATGAGGCCACCCATCAACCCGAAGCTGGCAGGGATATCATGTGAATGGGTATGACTTTCGGGAGCAAATCATTGAAACAAGTTGAAAAGCGATGGGTAGATATGACTTGCTTCAAGAAAGCAATTGAAGGAAACCACGTTCAGGGATAATATGACTTCGTGGGAGCGGGGTGAGCATTTCAGGGAAACCGACAAGCTGTCATCCAATCAGAAGTATTTAACTACAGTTGATACATCTGTCGCTGTCACTTGTCGAGCTGCAAGGCAATGAGGCTCAATAAGGAGTCTTACATTCTAAGGGATTCAGTAAACTACATTTTCGCAAAAGACCTCGCCTAACCGTTGGGAGAATAGACCAGCATAGAAAATACACAACCAAGCATCAGCAGCCGGAATCAACAATACAAATTCGCCCACCCATTGCCCAACCAACATTGAAGTGAATCACTGATGAGGGACTAGATCGTCAACTCCCGCTCCAAAGGGGATGCACACCCACAAACACACCACAGAAACACAAACACAGACCCACTCTCGCACACACACACACACACACACCCACACGCACACGCACACGCACACGCACACACACGCACACACACACACACAAACAAACAAACAAACACAAACACACACACACACACACAAACACAAACACAAACACACAGACACACACCAACACACACCAACACACACCAACACACACCAACACACACCAACACACACCAACACACACCAACACACACCAACACAACACACACCAACACACACCAACACACACCAACACAACACACACCAACACACACACACACAAAAACACGCGAACACACACACACACACACACACACACACACACACACACACACACACACATGCAAACATATAACCACTAAAACACAAAAGCAAAGCAACGCGCACCCGCACAACCACACAAACGCACAAGAGCAAAACAAAACAACCCCACGCACACTCACACAACCCCCCCCCGCCCCCCCCCCCAAAAAAAAAAACAACAACAACAAAAACAACGCAAACACTCACACACACACACACACACACACACTCACGCACTCACTCACTCACTCACTCACTCACTCACTCACTCACTCACTCACTCACTCACTCACTCACTCACTCACTCACTCACTCACTCACTCACTCACTCACTCACTCACTCACTCACTCACTCACTCACTCACTCACTCACTCACTCACTCACTCACTCACTCACTCACTGACACACACACACACACATCACGCGTGCGCGCGTGCGCAAAGGCACGCACGCACTCACGCACGCACCTGCACGCAACTTGCACGCACCCGCAGGCATGCATACGCACGCATGCACAGGAACGCATGCACAGGAACGCATGCACCCGCACGCACCAGCACGCACTCACCCGCACGCACGCACACGCACAGCAGTGATTCGTGTGCCCTCGGAGCTGCTTCTGATCCGTGCCTGATTCGCATTCCACTCCTGGAAAGCATCAGTCGCGCTCTGCAAGAACTGACCCCCAAAAGGATGACCCGCAAGTTGGGCCCATTTTGTTTAAACAACCAGTTTCTGATCCTCGGGTTGGCCGAACCTTGCCTGACCCTCTACTGCAAAGCGAGCAAGACTTCCGTTGCAAAAGCAACAACTCAGACCTGTCAGGCAGAAGTTGCAAACTTGGTGCACGTTGGAGAAAGCCTTACGTAACGGAGGCCACAGCCACAGCAGAAGCTAAATGAGCTGTAGGTGGTCGTGCAGGGTTGTATCTGAATCATCGGGCTAGAGCTCCGTCACTAGTAAAAAGGAGGACTAGCAAAACGGGGCCCTTCAAAGGACGCCGCCAGGGAGCCTTGGGGAAAGAAAGCGGGATACAAGCTCTTCACCTGAGCTGACTAGATGCTTCCAATGGCAACATTGATTTGATCTCGTTTGGCAGAGAACGAAGCTTTGAGACAAAAGCGTGGCACTTGCCTCTTGAACAATCACGCAGGGCATGTAGACACATGGGTGCTATGCAAGGTGGGCTTGTTGGTAGGTGGCAACAAAACACTTATCGGGGTTAGAGAGAGGGTTGAAAAGACTTCTAACAGTTGGCTTACACAATCTGTGCAGTCAAACTGACATGTTTGCTTTTAAGAGAAACCAAAAGGAAACCAACCTTTGACACCCAGCGATCATTGTCACAAATGTAAGAATAATTGTGTCCCTGGAAAAGGAAACGAAAGCACCCCATACACTGCACACATACTTGTCAAAGGCAAATGCTATGTTTGGAGGTTCGGAGCAATGCTATGTTTGACCCCGTAGCGTTGGCAAAAAGGCTGGGCGGAGTGAACATGGGAAATATGATTTCATCTCCAAGCAAGCTGGAAAAAGGACACAAGTATCTCTTTTGAGCCATCAAAACATCCAGTTGGGGTTCCCGAACACACGCAAAAACCGTCGGAGAACCATCGATCCGCTTTGCACCGCTTCGCTCCCGCGGTGCTCTGGGCGTGGGCATGCGCGAGCTCCGTGGCGTCGCCTGGCCCAGCGAAACTTCGACGGGCGGCTGTCCGCGTGAAGCGTCTGGCTGCTCCGCGGTAAAGTGCTTCTTTTCCGGGCCAAGTCAACCGTATCCATGCGAATTCTGAACCAAAATCCCAAAACCTGAGATTTCAGGGATGTGAAGGAGAGCTATATGCCTTGGGTCACCACAAAGGATCCGGAAACAATTGGGGTCGTCCGCGTTTCTTGTGGTTGAAAGTTAGACCTTGCCCCCTCGAGGGACGCCTGCTAGGTTCACTGGACATCATACATCTCCATCAAGGAGAAGCTCAATGAAACTTGGCAACCGAGGGGTGATTCGCAAGCCGCCCGAAACGAAAACGCACGCGGAGCCCTATGAGCAGTGACACCTTCAGGGCGCAGTTTCGGGCCATTGCCCCATGGCCAACGCCAGAGTTTGCCGCTTCAAGTTGCTCACCTTTCAACACGTTTTTCAATAGAGGGCGGATGACCGGCGTCTGCGAGGAGAGCACGGATGGGCTCGGAAGAAGCATATTGATTGAAGCCATCCACGTGCTCGTACGGGTACATTCCATCCTAGGTCCTAGACGTACTTGAATGTGGCTGAATAACGTGTCCTTGCTCAAGAAGTGTTGAACGTGACGATGGTAGCACATCGTCTACTTCTTGGCAACCCTATGGCACTCCTTGCCATCCTGGAACGTCCATTTTAAGTGGCGCCAAGCACTGGCTCGAAATCTGGAAGCGGCCCTCCCTGTGACTCGCTCATTTCCCAAAGGACCCTACAGAATCCTTAATATGACCGCAACACTGCCTAGCGCACGCAAGCACACGCGACCTATAGTGCAGCTAATGGTTGTTGTACCATTTTGATGAAGAACATAAAACACGTTCAAAGTTCCTTCGGACATGTGAACACAACTTGGATGGCAGATGTGAAGATGCGGATAGGACATGTGGACAGACCCTGACTTTTAAGGTGATGGTGATTGAAAGCGACCGATGCTTCAACATTGCGCCCAAAAAGAAGCAACATGTCACAGTTGCACATCATTAACTGTGTTGGAAATTCCTCCTTCCTCAAGCTCATGAATGTATGCAGCTCGCGCTTTCTAGCGCGTTCCAGCAGTGCGTGTCCTAATCATGCGCAGTACAAGTTACCTCGCATGTAGAATTGCTCCCTGGACAACGAAAAAGCAAAAGGATCCATGCGCATTGCCCCCAAGCAGATATGAATAAAGGTGACAGATCCGACCAATTCGCAGCCAAGGTGGGGTTTCCATCAGTGCATCGGCAACGTGCCGGCCACACACTGCGGGAGACCATATCTTGGAGCCTGGCGAGACTTAGACTAGGTCCCCCAGTAGTACTTTTTTGGAGGGTTCCCCTACTAAAATAGACTACAGCAAAAAGCTAGTACACTTATTCTAACCTCTCTACTGGAGGACCTAATAGAAGCTGGGGTTTTGGGAAAATGAAGAACCTCCGCAGTTTTGGTTTGGGCGCTTCGGGCTTCCTGTACCCAAATCTGAGGATAATGAGTTGGCACAAGGGGGGTCAAAACTCGAATGGTCATTTTACGGCTCTGAAACGTTCAGTTCAGTGCAGCTAGATCTGATGGATCACACATTTGGGTCATAAAAGTCTAAAACTCCCAAAGGGTTGATGACCATCCCACTCAAGTTCCACTAGTGCAAACTGCGTGGGCTCAAATCCCACAGCCGTCATGCTCATGATATTCATAACTTGGAATGTAGATCTCTTTGCCTCGAAAGAAGCAAGGAACTAACTGCAGAAACAAAAATACAAGAAACAAGGCAGACAAGTTGAGTTGAACCAAACCACGCATCCCCTGGTGCATGGTCAATCACTGGGTTTTCCTCTGGCAAGAATTAGGGCATGCCATCGCAAGGTGGCAATCACGATGCTACTAATCAGTCTATCAGTCTCCGACCACTTGGGTCGGGTCCCTTCCGAGTCGATGACGAACGTCCCAAGCTTAGGCCCTAAGGCGTAGAACCAATGTGTTTGCCAAGGCAAGTGCGCTTCAGACCGCATCGTGTCTGAGATATGGCTGATCGCGAGCCTTCTGTGGGAAACAACAGGTTGGCACACATGGACTAGTTCGATCAAAACAAACGAGCACTTAACGGAATGTTCTGCTTGACATGTTCAAACACTGCAAACAACTTTGAACATAACAAATGATTCACATCCATGAACAATAATACATATCCGGAAAAAAACAAAACCCAACCTAATATGTGTTTAGCATGAATACTCGGGGCATTTGTTTTCCCCTCCTTGCAACAAACATGTGTCTGATGTGTTTTTGTTCATTCAAGTACCACGCAATATGCAAACACAGTCATCAAAATAGTCCGTGCGGCACCTACAACACGTCGTGGTTTACAGTGGACTCATTAGATCTCGGGTATGTGCTTGATCATATGTATTTCAATTGGTCCATGCGTATGTTGAACTGTTTCAAGCTTTGGCTCTATCGATCCAAGATTGAACCCCCACGACGTGGCTCAGTCAATTTGACAAATCGACAGACACATTTGCCCAGAACAGTCAAATTAAAGAACACACACTTGCAAATAACATTTCAGTTGACGACAACAAAACAAAACGATTGTTCAAATTAGTTTCGACTGAAACCAACAACTCGTCTCGTCTGAGAATGAACATGTTTTCTGTTATTTGCGAAACGTCTCAAAGTGACATTGCCATAAAACAAGCCTAAGAAAAGCTCCGAGAACTTCAGAACCCTGAGCTGGGGTTCAAGGATGTCAAACAGAGATCTGAGCTCATCGATCTTGCGCATCAGGGCTCCTTATGCTACAAGAGGAGTCAGCTCGCTTGCGTGGGGAAGAGTGTTTTGTGGCACACCAAGAGGAGTCACCTCGCATGGCCATGTTTTTTGCTCCAAATAAAAGCCCGCTGAACACCCAATGCTGTCTTCACTACAAAAAGAAAACAATGCAACGGGATCAGCTCCAGAGTGTGGGAGGAAAGCTAACCTCTTTGGTGTGTCTCAAAATTGGATTGCCGGGAATCCTCCAAATTGGGGTGCCTCCCTTCGGCTTTCCTATCCCCCACAAATGACCCCATCAAACCGCCGGAAGCCTCACTTCGGACCTGGGAATGGACCGGTGGACCAGTGGACCCTTGGCACTTTGGGACTTTGACAAATGGGTCTGTCTGTTCTTAGACCCCCAAAATGGCGCTTGTCCTTTTGGGTTCCCTTTACAAACTCCAAAAAGGGGCACTCTCACAGAAAAGACAGACCCCGTGGACCTTCGGTTTTTCCCCCGTCTGATCCATTTGGGTCTGTAAAACGGATCCGACCGGGGGAAAAAACCGCGGCACCTCTGCAGCTCTCGCTCCGCAGCTTGGCGTCGCTGGGTCTCCTCACATGAGCAGGAGACTCCCCGGAAGTGTTTACGTTCTTGCTGTTCCCAGCAAACGCAAAAAGGAAAACTTGTGTTGACCTCAGGCAGTTTACTTGTTTGCCTTTCATGGGTCCAAATATTCGGCATGTTGCTTGTTTACTTGCAGTGGGGAAAGGCAAACAAGCAAAACTTTAAAGACAAGATGCTGGGAAAAGCAAACAAGTAAGCAGTAACATTTTTGGACCCAGAAAGAGGAACAAATCAGACTGCCCGGAGTAAAACAAGTTTCGCTTACCTTTTTACTTTTGCTGAGGGAAAGTAACAACCTAAACCTGCCTGAAATACTGCAAACAGTTTTGTGCTGGGCACTTATACATTATTATGTTTTTTTTAGATTGGGTGCCAAAGTCTTACTTTATAGTTTTCTACTTCTACCGGGAAAAGGTATAACATGTGAACGCAGAAGTAAAGGGGCCAACGGCCACAGTCAAAAATGGAAAATATACATTTTCCAGTGTGAGAGAGATGTGCATTTCATTGTCTTTTCTATAGGTCTTATATGAGATTTTGAATGCAGCCAAAACGATATGAAGGTGACCTTCAGTTGTATCCCTCTCTCACATCCCTTTCTCTCACTTTGACAATTTCTGATATAGCAGAGAACAAGGGAATGAATGAGAGAGGCCCATCTCCAATTGTTTGGCTAGGATTCGTTAAGAGAAAGGGGATGGGTGAGGGAATGGATTTATAATTCATCGTGGTCCTTTGCAGTTTGGACGTTGTATGATTCCTGCCTCAAAATTCAATGCACGTGTCTGAGCTAGTATGCCTGAGTTGAGTCATGAGCAGATTTCAAAGTGCTCCATCCCCTGATTATTATAGTTTTCTTTCGCTCGCGTCTGTCTCCCTTGGCGAGCGGGGATGGCTTATACCCCAACCAATGCGAACAATACTGCTGAAGGATGGGGACAGCATCTAGCCGCCTGCAAGCGTCTCGAAAATAGGAATAGGAATGACCCATAAGACTTTCATGTTGAATGAATATAAATAAATTACCTTCACGATTGAGATGAAGTTAAAAGGACATTGGGAACATGTGGGAAACACGGAAGACACTTTAGAAGCCAAAAGAAGACGAAGGAAACGATGGGGAAACACATTGGGGAAATCCGCCGACATTGTTCGGCGTGTCGGACAGCTAAGAGAGGATAGAGGATACCCCCCTCCTAGTCCCCCCCTCGGGACACGTCAATTGCGTAGGGTTTGGGGGGAGGGGGATGGGGGGGGGCGCCCCCCCCACGTACCGCGCAGCCATCTGATGACGTTCTACTTCTACTAAAATAGTCTTCGGGGAGCCGGTGTCGCAAAACAGGGGTCCCAGCTCGAATCCCCTGCCGGCTCTTTGCTGGTTCGGGTTTTCTGCCTCCTTTTGCCGAACATCTGGAAAAACTATGTGTTTTGGACATCCATTCCTTTCAATTCCCCCTTCATGTCTGTGTCATTTTCTCGGTGTGTGCGCTTCATGGTCCATGTATGTCCTTTCTTTCATTGCCAGTCATTTCCCTTTTCCTTATCCTTTGTTTGCCTTGCAGTGTCCTTGCATTTGCTTTATCCTCATTTCCCTGCAATTCCTTGCATTTTCCCTTCGCTCCCCGGAAGGGGACATGACGAGGAAGAACATCCTCAAAAATGCCGAGACATGAAAAGGACATGACGGGGAAATCAAAGAGAAAGCCGGTAGTACGAAGACAATTCAGGGGTCATGAAGGGGCAGTGCACGGAACTCGAGGCAACTCACGGGGGGGGCATGACGCTGCAATGCAAACAGAGAGAGAGAGAGAGGGAGAGGGAGAGACAGAGACAGAGACCGAGAAAGAAGGAGAAACACAGACAGAGAAAGAGTGAGAGAAAAAGACCGAGATCGAGAAAGAGACAGAGCAGGAGACAGCAACAAAACCAATCGGAGAGAGAAACAAAGAGAAACAGAAAGAGAGACAGAGAGGAAAGAGAGAGGCAAGAGAGAGAGAGAGAGAGAGGCAGCCACCGGGAGGGGGGGAAGAGACAGGTGGGGAGAATGAGGCACAGCGAGGCGGTAGAGAAAGATAGAGACATAGAGAGGAGGGAGAGAGAGAGAGAGAAAAAAGAGAGAGAGAGAGAGAGAGACAGAGAGAGAGAGGCATAGAGAGAGGCAGGAGAGAGAGAGAGAGAGAGAGAGAAAGGCATAGAGAGGCAGGAGAGAGTGAGATAGAAAAAGGCAAAGAAGCAGAGAGAGAAAGAGAGAGAGAGAGAGAGAGAAGGAGAGAGAGAGAGAGAGAGAGTGAGAGTGAGAGAGAGAGAGGATTGGGAGGATGGGGAGGATAGAGCGAATGGGGAGGAGAGAGACAGATAGAGAGAGAGAGAGATGAAGAGGGAACACGCAGGGAGGAGAAAAGAGAGAGAGGAAGCAGGAGAAAAGGCAGAGGACAATGTCGGCGGACTGAGCCGGAGGTCTAAAGTCTGGGAGAACACGCGGGAACTTTGGAAGCCGAGGAGAACATTGGAAACCATGTGGAAAAACATTAGGAAACAACAGGAAAACACGAGGGGAGCTTTGGAAGCCAAGACCAAAAAAAGGAAAACCACGCGAAGGACATTGGAAACCAAGGCGAAAACATTTGGAAACCATGTGGACGATCATTGGGAAGATATGTAAAAAAACACGGGAAGGACATTGGAAACCAAGGCGAAAACATTTGAAAACCATGTGGAAAATCATTGGGGAGATATGGAAAAACACGGAAAGACCTTTGAAAGCCAAGAGGAAACATTGGAAACCAAACCATGTGGAACGTTGGAAGGCATGGGAAAACATTAAAAAAACACACATTGATAAAATATGGGCACAAAGGGGGGAGGAACACACGCGGGGCACTTTGTCAGCCATGGGGAAAACATTGGAAACCACGGGGGGAGAAACCAGGGGACACACAACTGTAATGTCGGCGGTCTGGGCCGAAGGCGTTACAGTGTGTATATTATAGATATATATATATATACACACGAAACATATTGAAATATGGGTGTGTCCGTTGTCCTTTTCTGGGGAAGGGAACACCTCTGTCAGGTCGCTATAACTAACTTGAACCGGAGTTCTTTCGGCCCCCCTTCTCCCTCAGGAATCAAAGTTTACTCTACTGTAAAAGGGAGCAGGCAAATGGAAGGTGCGTTGTTTTTTATTGAGTCACCACCTCCATTGGAAGAAACACGCAACTCTCGCTCTTTCGGTCACGTATTGGGGTTCAACCAGTCCAACCAGTAACACAACCACCCTTTAATTCCCAGGAGGGGTTTGTGCTTTCTGAATCAGCTAGAATCCGAAAATCTGCAGTTTCTTCTTGGTTTCCGCCGAAAAAACAACACTGAGTAAAAGATGGTCCAATCTTAAAATGCTACATAGGGGGGTCAGGAAAAGGTATGAACAGCAACCATCCCCTTTTGGTTTACTTTGAGTGGCGGGTTTATGAAACCGCTGGACCTTAGGCGCGTTGCTTAACATGGGCCCAAGATCTCCCATTTCGCCGGGGCCTCGAGCAGCTCCATGCGCAACACGGAGGCAGTACTCCCTGAGGAAATGCCGCTGCCTCCTGGCTGAGAAACCCGCCCCTTGCGGTCAGTCAGCTACTTTCTTCTTTTTTTTCGGCAAAAGTTGGTTTGGATTTGTGGCCCTTGGGGGGTTCTCATCTTTCCTCTAGAAGGGGTTCAAATCCAAATCCAAATCAAGCCAAGCCACCAAGAGGTTCCCTAGGGAATCTCAGCTATTGGCGAAGCTGGGTGTTTAAAACTACAGGAACAACATCTTTCGCATCCCTGACATGGGCCCTGACATGATTCCCTTTGCAGAAACTGTCTCTCTGACTTCCCTTCTTTACCTTTTGGGATGCAGAAGTTTGAACAGCGACGAAGTGTGGAACCTGAAACCCTGTGGCCGCTGCCCTGGCTCGGACACAATTTGGCTGACACCCATTTACGCCCCCTCCTTTATTTGTCAAACCAAGCTAGCCAAAAAAGCACACCCGCAGCCTATCCGGTTTTTGCTGGGACACCGCCTTGTTACCTCAGTCACAACGCCTGACGGAGGCCTACGCATCCAAAGAAACAAAGCGCAGGGCGAGCTTTCCGATATTTTCACCGGGATCTTCGCGAGGAAGCTTCCTACAGGCCCGGCAAACCAAATCCGTCGCAAACCACTCGGAATCCCAGTCAAACAGCCCCCGAACCTTCAGCATAAGCTTCTACCCCAGCACGTTGCTGACTACGAAACACCTCCCGGCCAACATCACAACAACAAATGTGTGCAGCGCAACACGCCCACAAAGGGCTGCGTCCTTTTGTTCAAAGCCCCAGGTACTGACAAGAAAATCACAAATGCACCTGGTCGGGGATGTGCGACAAGTAAACCGAGAGGCACCTACTCTTTTTGTAAGCTGAATTGCTTTGAGTTTCTGGGTTGCCCACAAGACACGCTTCGAGGGTTCTGGCCCTACAGGAGCTGGTCACTTAAACCTCATGCAGGGCGGCTTTGACCATCGCCTCGCTTGGGTCCATTCCACTTTGGAGCGAGGGGCTACCTGTTGCCCTGGTGATTTGGGATGTGTTTTTTTGTTTGGGATTGGCATAACCCGGCAAAACATAGCAACATGTGATTGCATGTCCCCGGATGACATGTAATTGTTTCACTCAAGGGTCTTTTTCACAGAAACAGGCTGAAAAAAAACAGTCTTTCCACAACTGTTCGAACAAAACATGGGACCCTTTCATTGGCTGGGCACTCCACCCCATTCCCCGGTTGGAAAGAAAGAATGAAACCTGACAGGGATCCCCAAGCCTTCGTCATATTTTCAAACTTCACTTTCACCCTGCCCTTTTGGTTGAACATGAAGGGACATCCAAGAGTCGAATCCTACGCATTTTCGGGGGGCTCGATTTGTGTGCAACCGGCAACAGGTCAAAAGGCAGACCCTCTGGGACATGGTAGAAACTATTTGACTCCCAGTTACCCACATTGTCAACCAGCCATTTTGTGCTTGGTTCTTCAAACGCGGTTGCCTTGGCGCCTCTGGGAAATGCGCTTGAGACAGCAAAGGACACTTCTGCCAACCCCGCCGCTCCGATCCCGTCCCGAGCGAAAAGATCCCGAGAGGCTGCATCGGTCCGTTCGCGGCCTGGCGCGGCGAAACCGAAGCTTGACTCTCCCCCGATTTTTGTCCCCTTCGAAGTACCCGGAAAAAAAAACGCCCCCGTCCATAGAAAAACATAAAACTATTGGCGAAAAATGGATGGGGGCCCGTTGCCCGGCACTTTTTGCATACAAGGGATGCTTGCAGGAGAAGCACCAAACATAGACCCTAACCATTGCAATCGGTGCCATAACCGCATACACGATCTATCCCTTGGCCCATCCGAACGTCCAAGGGGCCCTCTGGGATAGATTTGTACCCCCCAAATTGGGGGCGTTTTGTTTCGCGACCTGTTGGAAAAAGGCAAACCCAGCAATCCCTCTAAATGGGGCACTTTGTTTTATTGGGCATGGCCATTGGATATCATGCTCATGAGGATCTGTGTTCCCAGTCTCAAAATTCACAACCGACTTGTTCCCCCCCCCTGTTGTGTGTGTGTGTGTGTGTGTCTGTGTTTCCCTTTGGTTACCCTCAAAGAAACACGCCATCGCCTGACATCGCCTGACTCCGCTTCCGTCAACCGGGCAGCTCCAAGCCCGCCGGCCAGGCGTGCGGCGCCGGTTCAGGTCCGGCGCTTGCTCCAGCATCATGCCTCAAGGCTCGGTAGCCCCGGCAAGGCCCACTTCAGGGGCAGCTGGGCCGCTTCACCGCAACGGCGAATCTAAAAAAGACAAGTCGGTACGAAAAACCCAGAGACATAAATCGTTTATAGTGTTTACTGCCTTACTGCCTGGTTTTCCAAGGCAAAAAGGCCCGAACTGAACAAACACTGTGCTTAGCTTCCATGTGCCTAAGCTGACTCATGGCTAGTTCCGTTCTGTCACGTTTTGCCGAAGGTGTCCCCCACAAGGCTGCCAGCTGGTCGCGTAGGCGATTAGTAGACCTCAGAACCACCATTTTGGGGGACCCATATGTACAAACTGGGTCCAACAAACGTTAGTCAACATCAGGCAGCGAACCCATACTTGCGACAGTCCCACCAGGCAGGCAGAATCTGTGCTCAGTGCAACGGGAAATCGAGCACGAGGCCAAATGAATGGTCCATTTGCTTGTTCAACGCATTCACACATGCGGGTATGGTCAGGCCCCCTTAAAATGGAGGTCCTCTTTTGTCTTCCACTTTAAACCAACCTGAAAGGCTACCCTCAACAAACCACACACACACACACGTATGTGTGTATATGTATATATGTATGTATAGCTATGCGCACATATACACACACACACACACACACTCTCCTGTCGTCCAGCGTGTTGCACGAAAAGGGCCAAGCAGAGTCTTGGGCTTTGCAAAAGCGCTGGGCGCAGCCGCGCAAGCCAACCCGCTCAAACGCAGGTAGCGGTGGGCGCATATGGCCGTGGGTCAAAACCGGTTTAGTATCCCATTTTGGGGTAGGTGAATTCACCACCCATTTTAGCCAATTTTAGTAGGGATTGGGATGTTCACTGGGGGTACAGGGTTTTGACCCACAGCCATATGTTTGGCACCATGAACGCAGACTTGGGTCTCTTGTTTGTTCAAAAAGGAACGGGACCCCCAAATAAAATGGCGCACCGGTTTTTGTTGTGGCTTCCCGTTGAAACCAACCAAAAAGGGGTACCCTCCCAAACAAGACACACCCTGTTGGAGGGAGCAAAGGTATATGCCTTATATGCTGCGATGGTTGCTGCATGAAGAGCTTATGGCACTAGCACGGCAGTATGGCAGGTGGCCCGCGACGCAAACACACAAATGGATAACAAAGCAGACAAATGAACCGGACGAACAGACAAAGACCAAAATCTCCGAAAAAGAAAACACAACAACAAGTAACACGGAAGCAAACACGAACATCACAAAACCACGCAAGCAAACGCCAAATGCGGCAAATGGCTGGCTGGGTCGTTTTCTTTGGGGCCGCCCTTGGGCGGCTACAGGGAAACCAAAAGGAGAACCGCGCCTGCGCCTGGCCGGGGGAGCTCCAACCTGGCGTCGTGAGTGCGTCTGTGAGTCATGAACGGCTACAAGGACGTCGGTTTGTGCTCACGAATCCGAAAAAAAACCAAGCAGTACATTTTGCAAGCCATTGCCAAAATCCAAAATGCTTCCATAGCTGGTATGTAGCTGATATAGCCAAAAGGGCTGAACTCAATGAGTACTTCGACCTCTGCCTCTGCGCATGAAAATACGTGAGTATCATGTTTGGTCCCGAGTTACTTTGTTCATTAGAACTTGAGGATGCCAAAATAAAATCCAAACTTGTGGACTCTCTTTGGAACGCTTTGACGTGACCCCCTGCAAGATGGTTTACATGTTCTATGGTCGAACACTCCGGTTGTTCGTCATGATGCCTTAATACGAACCCTTATAATGGCTACCTAAATACCCCTTCGTGCAGGTTGATGACCATCCCTGATTACCCTGAGCAGAATGCGAAGACCAAGGCCACATATGGCGGTGTGGCCGAAAAATAGTTGGACCATGTTAACTGATAGAACTAAAAAGACACATGCCAACATACTGCAGCGACTTTAACGCAACAGCAAGTCGCGTCGGGAGGCCCGTTCCAAGCCCTCCAATCAGCTTTCATGAGTCATCCTCGACCTAGTGGAAGTCGCGTTACCATTCAACAAGTTCACTCCCCCAAGAGTCACTGAAAACATCCGAAAACATGTCACTAATAACTTTGGCCCTATGTCCGCCTCCATCAGCTAAGTGGGGCATTCATACCCCCCATGGTTGACTTGTAGGGGGTTCCCGTTTAAGAGGGGTTCTTCCCTTCTCTTAAGTAGTCTGACTTTGCTTGGGGGAAACGCCCTGCATTGATGCAGAAACTTGATTGAGCAAGATGGGTCGCTGTCTAAGCCCCTGTTTCAGCTGCCTAAGCCTAAGCACCTAACCAAGACATGCCAGCAGCTCCCCTGCGGGAAGTGTTGGCGCAGCGGCCTCCAACCTCAGTGGATTGGTCACAAGCCCAGACTTTTTGAGCAGCCACTCAAAGCATTTGCCCAAAAAAGGAATTCCAGGAAGTAACTTGTCCTCAATTTGGGCCGTCAAGCAAGGAACTTTGCTGGGCAGTCTGCAAGTCCACTCAATCATCTGTCTCCCAAAAAGCTTGCAGTCCAGGAACTCTCCTTGGTGTGGAAAAAAACTGTGTTTTGTTCTTCTTAATACATATGCAGAAAGAGGCTGTGTGCAGACTCTAAAGCTGGGGCCGAAATTGTCAACTGGGCATGACACCAAAAGCTAGGATTGGATCCCATCGCTTTTGCGGTTCTATCATAGTTCTATCCCTGAAGAAAGACCAGTTGCAACTTCAAGAGGAAACCGCAAAATAAGTATATTTGGGTGTATACGTCTTCGAGGGTACCTCTTTTTGTGGTTTCAAAAGGACAGCCAAAAGGAAAACCACCTCTCTTTCTGTTTCTTTTGGGGGTCTGAAAAAAAATAAATCCCAGGTTTGTCAAACTTTTCGGCGACGCATGTCGAGCGTGTCCTTCTGAACTTGGATCATGTACAGTTTGAGTTTGGATGGCTCAAACGCGGTTCCCTGCGCTGGAAAACGCTTGCTTTGAAATAGGGAACCCCCAAACAGTCGAGCTCCCGTTAGGAAAGCCCTAAAACAATTCACAATGATTGCGTTTAGTTGACAATGGCGCTTGAAGCAATGAGCAGACATCCATCCAAATCCGACCATGCGTCTTGGCGCAGCAAGAAGCATGGATGCGAAGGATCTGAGGTAACTTGCCCTGGCCTGCCCCTAGATAGGCAAAAGGCGGCAATCCGTGACTTGGATTGGTGGTTTGGAGGTTAGGAACCCACTCCTGCTAATTCCCTCCGTCCGTAAAAGCAAATTTGGACTCGCCCAGCTCCTTGACTCCCTTCCAACCACCAGCTAGCCCTGGAGGTAACCGAGGTAACCTCACCCTGTTGGTTCCACCGCATGCTGGGAGTGTCACCTTGAAAACTGCCGAGTGCGCTCTGGCAAATGGCGAGCTCCTGGCGGAGCCACGCGCTAATCTAAGCAACCAAAGCCCTAACCCAAACGCCCACGGTTTTGGCGTAAAAACTTTGAAGACCTGGTTTGTATGGCAAAGGGGTCTGCCCCCAATTGGAAAGACATGGGCTTGATCCTGGAGCCTGGCACACACCCTTCCATACGCTAATCGGGTGGCTTCGGAGACTCTGACGCCGAATTCACTCTGTGCTTGGTTGTGTCCAAGTCTTGGGAGTTGACATGGGCTCCCCCCCAAACAAAACTCCTTGGGGAAAGACGTCTTTCGTTCAGGCAGGCTTCTTGTGGGGAAGGCGGCCACTTCGTTTATGAGGAAGAGAACTTGATCTGCATCACCTCCTTTTTGCAACAATCCATGGAAGTGTATGTTTTGGGCCATTCGCAAACTTTGGAGACAAGCAAAAGCCCCCTCTCAGCTAGGTGGGGACATTTGTTGGCAACCTTTGTGGTTTTGAAGGGACACCAAAAGGAAGCCGAGCATTTTATGTGGGTTCCACAAATCTTTAAAACACCCAAAAGGGGTACCCAGGCGCCTACCTGGGTGAGCTGTTGAATCTGTAGAGTTCACCTGGGTTCCTCGCCGTTGGAAAAGCTGAAGCTTGTTGGGTATCCACAAAAATGAGAATGAAACCTCAAGGAACCTTTCCTTAGTTGCGCGCAAGGGCTTGCCTATCAGCTCCCTTTTAGCCACACAAATCATACCAAAACAGCTGTGGAATTTGGAGGGAAGTGCAACCTCACTTCGTCACAAACCTTGTTCTGTGGTTGAAATTTGTTCACAGGGTCTTGCTCCTTGGAAGGGGTTCTCAGTGAAAATCAAAAACAAATAGCACCTTTACCAGTCACTACTGTTTCCGTTCACAACCAGCCATAAGAAACCAGCCATAAGAAGCCCCCTCCCCACACCCTTTGCATATCCTACGACGTCGTAACTCTTACGGCTCAGTCTGGACAGCTTTGGGCTGCTCTTCTCAAGCATTCGGACTTCTTCATCAGCGCCGGCTCTGCGCCTCCCCCCAAACAAAACAAGCACAAACATATAAGAAAGAAAGAAATGATTGACCCCCACCCCCCCCCCCCCCCCGTCCTTCAAAAAAAACAAAAAACCGACAGCACAAGCCACACAAACTCCTGGAGTCTTCGACTCACTCGCTTGGACACACTGACCTGCCCCTTTTAATGGACCTGATTGCAAAGGACCAAGTCGCCAAACAAATTTGGCTGTGGCTCAAAAAATGGTACCCAAAATGGCCCCTTGGTAAATGGAACAAAGACCAAAAGCTGCGTAACCCTGACTCTTTAATTTTGAGCCGCACCCATTTACATCAAAAGCTGAAATCTGGTCCATTTGCGTTGCAAGTGAGCCGGTGCCAACGCGTTTGGGGATGAAGCTCCGGAATCTTTGAGCATGTACGTCTGTTTTGGGGGCAACCCCCCTTTTTGGCTGGTATTTAAAGCGAAACCATGAGGAAAACAGCACTTGGCTGGGGGTCCCTAAAAAAGACACCCCATTTTTGTCCTCCCGGGTACATTCTTTGTTTGGGCACATCATCAAAGAATATCAATCCTGCTTAATAAGTATCGGCCCGTACACCCAAAACGGACCCACGTTTTGCTGACAAGTCTTTGGCGCCCCCAAAAAGCCAAGGCTTTTTCTCGGTCCACTCGCACGACCTATCCTCCCCTCCTCGCGGAAAAACCGTCGATGTCCGGATGTCCCGTCCTCGCGGTTGACTCGGCGCCGCCATTGCTCGCAGCGTTGGATGGGGTCGTAGCCCACCGCCATGAGAACCAAAGCCCAACGCTGAGCGCCGGCTGGGCTCAGTGGAGTAAAAGTTATGAACTCAACATCAGCTAGGTCCTCCAGAGAGGTTAGAATAAGGGTACCAACTTTTTTCCGTAGTCTATTTTAGTAGGCGAACCCTCCCCCAAAAAAGGGTAAAAGGGCACTACTGGGGGAGCTAGTCAGAATACATTGAAAAAAACCGTCTTTCAAACATATTTCAGGGTCCATCATCTCGCTGTTCAAGATGAGTTCTGAGAAACTGCCGTTCTAATTGCTTATTATCATTATTATCATGATTGCTGTGTTTTTTTCTTGTTCTGTTTTCTTTCTAAAGACCACACACACACAACTTGAGCCATTCCTTTATGGCGAAGCAACTTGTAGCCTAGGATGACATGTACCATGTGGTAACTCCCTAGCTTCAGAGGTCGAAGGTGGTCAAACCAAGGGGATCCTTTTTGTCAGGAAGACAGGCGTTCTGAGAGCAACACATAGGCTGACAATTCAAGACCTCGTAAAAGTGTAAAACCCCCGCGTGAAGTATGTCATCTTGTTTCTTTCCATTTGCAATATTCAACACAACCATTTCTCTTTGAAACCAGCCAGGAAACAACACAGCTGGTATTGACCAAAAGACTTGCTTAAGGCGAAAACAACTGGAACACACTTGTTCTTCGGGATCCCTCTGAGACGACCTCAAATCGTTACGCAGCTTGACAAGGGTATGAGACCTGATCCCCTCCCCTGATGAATTACAGGTGGTGCTTTCCAGGGGAGGGGTCAAAAGCTGAAGCTCAAGAACCCCGACAAGCAACAAGTCGTCATGTGCCCTAGGGGTTTTGGATCTCAACAGCCCGAGAAAAAGAAAGAAAAACAAACACACACACACACACACACCCACACACACACACAACCACACACACACAACCCCCCTTCTACGTGTTTCCCAGCAAATAGGAAGATTCTTGAATGCTTACTTGATGTTTGCTGGAAGGGCCTAGAAAAGCATGGCTTCGCTATCCTGTGACATCAGGGATGCTTTTTCGCACCAGCTGGATGCGTGTTTCACTTGCAACCAAGGGTTCAAGGGACCCAGAAAGAAGCATGATCACTGTTGGAATCGCTTAGACCTGTGAAAAGCCCTTGGATGGACCTGGTGAGCCTGGTGTTACAGTGAGGCTGGAAACATGTCAAACAACCAACCATACCTGCATGTTTCTCTTCGGAGGAATTGTGCAACTTAAACTTATGGGCAATTTACCACTCAAAGTGTCCTAATCTTGGTTGACGTTGGATGGGGAGCAAAAAAATAATTTTTAGCAGTTAAGTGGTTGGATTTCAACCACTAAACCACAATAAGCAAAAATGCAAAATGTTTCCCAACGACCATGTAATTCCTGTCCTTTCCGGGGAACCCCCAGAAATGGAATCGTAGTGACATCAGTCGGCGCGATCCAACTTTTCCCTCGCAAATGTGCGTGGTAAGCGGGCACACCTGCAATGGACTTCCGATCCTCGGAAGCAGAATTGGGATTGCTGAAGCAGAATTCGATGGGTCAAAACGAGAAAATCTTAAGGCATGGTTCAAGGGGAAACTTACAGGTTTCGGATACCCCACACCTGGGTGGGGCAATCCAGATCTTACCTGAAGCAGTTTGTATGGCTTGAAGAACATGTCTGATTTCAATGCTCGCGATCTCAAACACCTTTGTGTTTGATGCAGTTGTACTGCCAGCTTGCCGACAGCGAGGCAATCGGACCTCGTCCAATTCCCAGAGACTTTTGTTGCAAGCTGCCCGCGGGGCTGTGCTACCTCAGCTTTTGCCCCCGAACCAAAATGTGTTTCAAGAGTCTGGTCCACATGTGGACCTTGCAATGTACCATGTCAACAGGTAAGGCATTGCGCCGTCAGCAGCCTCCAAGGCCCCGCACAGGATCTCTAATGGTCTCCTTTCATATATCTGTCTATGTATATATATATATATATGTATGTATGTATGTATGCATGTATGTGACGTCAAACACGGTCCATGTGACTGGGTATTCCATGAAGCAGCCAGCCCTGCGAGCAGTCAGCATTATTTTACCAGCCCACCTCACCCAAATCGCGCGCTCGAGCTGCTAACCAACTCAAGCAGGCATAGCCATAAGTGCTCCGTTAAGCAAATGGCCTGAAACATATTGCAAGAGAAACTTTGTTGACATGAAACAAAGAACGCCCCGGAAAACCCGAGGTTTCACATTCACAGGCAATGGCCGGAATGTAAGAGCCTCAGTTTACACTCTGGCCATGCAAATGCGCGATCGTGGAGTCGGAAGGCTTTGTGAAATTCCCTGTGGACTCACAGATCCGGATTCTTCCAAGGCGAGTCCGCTGCAAAGACGAAGTCCACCATCTGCGGAAAACATCCAGCAAAAGTTCCCGGTGTGCCCCTTGGGAGGGGGTTTAAACAAAAACAAGCTCGACCTGAGACATCGGAGAGGTGTTGGATAAGGCCGCCCCCCCAAAATCCCAGTCCTCCAACCCCAATCCCAACCGCTCAACCCACTTCGCTTGTTCCGATGGAACAGGCCAACGTGGGTGCTGAAAGGATATGGGAAAGGGGGACCTGCGAACCCTTGACCATATATCGCTTTCCTGTGCCGCCCGTTAGAGGGGGGAGTTTCCCTCGTCGCTGGGGAGGGGGGAGTTTCCCTCGTCGCTGGGGAGGGGGGAGTTTTTGCGACTCCGGGAAGGCGTGTGCAGATCGCCACCTCCACGGATCTTCCTTTGCATATGGCTGTGGGTCAAAACCAATGGGATCCCATTTTGGTTGGTAGGTGCACCACCCATTTTAGTAGTGATTGTAGTGAGGATTGGGATGTTCACTGGGGGGTACGGGATTTTGACCCATGGCCATATGTGCAGCAGATTTGTTCAAAGAGTTTCAGGGAAGAATCCGGAGATGTTGCAGTGATGAGTGAGTGGAGCATGTGTAAAAAGTGGGAACCAGCGTTTGAACGCAAAGGGAAGCAAGAAGCACGCCACCGCTTGGAGGGGCTTCCGAGCCGAGCACCTGAGGGTAAATTGGCTCATCCCACGGGTTCTCATGCATCTTGTCCAGCCCGTGCAACCCGGTTTGCTTTTTGGATGAGTCAACCCCTGCGAGGGAAACTTCCCACACCACTCCCAACGAGGGTACCAGCCCTTCGCATCAACAGAAAGGAGCAAGTGTGTTGTTGACTGCAGGCTCTCGTCCAAATCCTGTTTTGAATAGCAGCCAACCCTGTTGTCAATATTGAAGCTAATGCAGAACGGCATTTCTGGTTCTGGTCGTGAGCGCACTTCTGCTGCGCAAATCGCATGGAACCACTTCGCCCTGCTGCCGCCTCGACGCCTTCGAACCCCCCCCCCCCGCCGTTCAAGTGGCTTCACGGAGCTTTCGGGACATCCGTCAAAAGTTTGTCTGCGCTGGTCAGCGAACAGAAGGAATGGCTTTGGGCTTTGTCAAGAGTCCAACCCGTGTTTGAATGGCCGGGCAAATAATCTTGCGCAAGTCAGCTGCGCACGCAAGTTTAGCTGTCAAACATACCAGCCTGCCGCTAGGTGTGTTAACTTGTTAACTGTGGGCCGTGATAACATTGGGATAGATTTGGGCTTTGCCCAAACTAATCTTTCACATGAAATGGTATGATGCCTGGAACCGACCCAGACAAAAGAACCGTTCTCCATATTGACAGCCATCTCTATAATCCCCGAATTTCTTTTGAGTCTGAGCACAGGTGGGCCCCCCTCACACGCAGGCTGCTTGCCGGGCCTGCGCCAGCTCGCCTTGCCTCGGACCCAGACTCCATTTGAAGTGCTTCGAAGGTAAGGCTTCTGAACTCACGTGACTTTTAGTGCGTGGGTTGAAAAGTGCGGCACGTGTTATACTCAAAAGACCCAATGTCTTGAGACTAGGGTCATGGACCCTTGAATAGGAGTTTCGTCCGACGGCTCCTAAGGGAGCCATCACCATATGCATACCCTGTTGGGTATATGTAATAGAGGGCATGTGAAAGGTAGCGAAATGACATCAATCTCCAAGCATCATCCTGCGCGGCTCCTCACTCACTGCAACCGGTTTCAACGGCAACCACCATTGATTCCTCGTCCCTTGAAGCCCAAACTCTTCAGGCGGAGCTTCCATTGGTTTTGGCTGCGAGTTGGAAAGGTCTAGTAGTTTGCTTAGCATGGCTCTGCCAGTGTCGATCCCTCCAAATGCCTGCTCGATGTCACGTTTAGCTTCTTGAGCTTCCCTGAAAAAGCGCTTTCGACCTGAACACCCCCCTCAAAAACTCAAGTTGGACAGTCCTTGGGGGACTCTGGTAGCTACAAATTGTTTGTCTAAGTCGGCGATATGTCGGACTCGCCAAGGGGAGGCACACGGGGGGGAAAAAAAAAAAAACGACGGTCCACACATGACAACAATACATCTGGAAACCGAGGATAACCCAGAAGAAAATGTTTGTCTAGCTGGGAATCCATCGCTTTTAGTCCGCCAGGTTGGTTCTCCGCGGTCGGCCTTGCCAGTGATTGCCAGCGGATGGGGAAGAAACAAAACGTCCAAACTTGCTACCACGAAAATGGTCTTCTTACAAAGTCCAAAAAAGTCCAGGAGCTCAGGAAGCCAGCCATTCACAGCGGGTTTTTGTTGATTCAGATCCAACCCCCCAAAAAAAGCCACGCCCCCCCGCCACCCCCCCCCCCCCCCCCCCCCCCCCCGGCACCCCCGGCCCCCCCCCCCCGCCAACCGAAACCGAAACCGAAACCGAAACAGAAACGCGAAGCGAACCGGGCGCCCAAGCTTCCATTGGCCGCTCAAGACATGGCCGCTCTGAAGCTTCAGCAGCCCGCGACCTGCCGCCGGTTCGTCGGTCTCAAACTTCCCGAGCGCATGGGGGTTTGTGGTTCTGACCCTCTTCACCTCGGTGTTCTCAAAGGAAATCGAGGGGAAAGCGCCATGTTTGTGGGTTCAGGTACTTTTTTGATAGCCTTGCAGCCATCTGAGCGAAAGTTCGATGCTGTTTGGAAAACCGGACAACTGGTTTAGTCATTACAGTTGTCTTCTGGTTACCATAACCAGCCACCCGCACCCCAACTAGATGCTTTTCAAGCGGAAAGGGAAAGAACCCTAAGAGCTACAGTGAAAACCTGTAAGACAGAACTACATGGGCCGAACTGCCGCATGATAAGAGTTACTTCGCCTACTGCAACATATTGTCAATGCATACTCACCTATATGGCCCTGGGTCAAAAGCCCGTACCCCAATCCCCACTAAAATACCCCAAAATGGTACCATAGGTTTTGACCCACAGCCATATAATGCCATATATCACAATAAGCACACGTGTTCCGTTCTATGTGCCTTAAGTCGCAACGACAAATGCCAGGTCCATGTTCCAGAGCGTGTCAGACCCATCCGGATCCGAAGCGTGTCGTTTGCCCGGCCGTCTTTCCGGCCAAAGGCGAACTCCCCGTCGTAGACGGAGCCATCCTCCGCGCACGCGAAGAGGCCACGGCCGTGGCCTTGGAGCGATGGGCTTGCCTTCAAACAGGTGAACCCCCCGAAAACTGGATGCTCTTTTGGCCGCCCAGACCGGTCCGAAAAACTGGAAGGCAACCTTCGACAGGTCCCCTCACTTCCCCAGACTCGCTTAGGCCGAGGTGCGCTTGTCATCTAGCCACTGGCCCTCGTAGCGGTTGCCGTTGGAGTACAGGAAGGTTCCAAAGCCAGCCGCTCTATCGTCCGCCCACTGGCCTCGCATCGTTTCGAACGCGGCACGCCTTTTTGGACATTTGTGCTTACCCGGTCGCAGCCAGTGGCCTCACCAGCAGGAAAAGAAGACTCAGTGCTTTTCGGCAGGCCCCCACTTCTGTGATGCAAGAAAATCTCCCCCTTTACAGGGGGGGGGAAGAACTTTTTGGTGTATCACAGAAGTGTCACTTCCCACCGCCCCGCTTTTTGGGGTTCGGCATGTCTGAGTCGGAAGCTCCGCAAAGATAAAGAGCAAAGAGGGTGCGCTGCACAACTGGCGAACGAACTTGCGTCACAAGCAAAACCTAGTATCAACGGTCTTCCAAAATCCATGGGAAGGAATCAAGGGCGGTGCTTGCTGCATCTATGCTTGGGACTGTCCCCAACTTTCGCGTACCTGGAAGGTTGCTAACAGCCAACATGCAAAGCTCTGCCTGGTTCTATCCATTGAATCACACTCGGCTTTACCAAAGGACTTGAAAACAACTGTTGGCCAACTTTAGTCTCCATCAGCGTGTACAAAAGAAATAGTTTAACAGCGGGAGAGCAAAGGTCAAGCGCTTGTGTTGGGGCCGGTGTGATGTCTTCCTTGAACTTCTTTGTGTTCATGACGTTCTCTTTCTGCCAGTACTCCTTGCCTTCTGTATGTATCTTTCTATCCCTGTATCTTGCTTTCTTACCCTCCCTCACTTGCTCCTCATCCGGATCGTGTTGTGGTCGAGCGAATCAAGCAACAGCCTGCAGATTGAGGTTTTGAACAAGGCCGCGAGACTTAAGCTTGCAGAAAATCACCCAACACAGTCTGTGCTCGTTCTGCCTGCCGGTCTGCCAGTGAGTTCAAATGGTTATTGCGATCATTGGTAAACATATTTCGTTATGCATTGCCAATCAAATCAGAAGGGGCCTTAGGCAGATTGGATTTTGGTCCATCCACCCAACATGCCGGGGTCTCACCTGCTAAGTTGACTGGCCGGAAAACTTAGACTTTCGGTGCCATGAGCAAAATCATGAGGACACCCACCAAATAGTTTGAAGCTTGGCAACTCAACGGGGCTGCGAAGAGCCAAAAGGCCGCGCGGACCTCTGGACCCCCGCCTCCCCCCCCCCCACAACGGCCCGCAAAGCCACGGCTTTTGTTGGCGTGGGCCTTTGAAGCGATCGCCGTTGGAGTAGATGAGCTCACCCTCACCCTCCTTCTTGGCCTCAGGCACGAGATGCTCTCTTCGGGAAAACGATGACATGCCTCAAACCTCAAACAATTCTAGGGGTACCTTCCCCATTCTTTCCAGGGATCCTTCTTTCAGGAAACCATCAAAAATTCAGGGGCAAACCGCCGGTGTTTAAAAAGAACGATGCTTGAAAAGAATGGACAAGGAATCAAACCCCAGAATGTGTCAAATGCAAAAGGCTGCCAGCTTAAAGGACCAGGAACCAAGTAGCCACTCATGGAGCCTCTGGGAGGGTGTCGAAAAATCAAAGCCCGCATCTTGGTTGCTGTAACGACCCTGCAAAAAGTTGTTTTAAACCTTTTTTGGGGGGGTTTAGCGGAAAACGCCTTGATTTCAACCAAAAAAGTTAAAGTCCAAAGATCCAACCCAATAGCAGTCAAGGCATGTGGAAGGTTGTGACTGCCCTCTGACCTTCTAATGTTACTTGCGGACTTTGCCGTCGAAGCCTGGTGCATTGGGCTGACAAGCCGCCAAAAAAGTGATCCTTTGAACCTGTGGAAAAAATATGTTGTTGCATCTATCAACCGGGATTTATTCCTCAGGGCTAGCTGTCTGGCCTGCCATCTGGTCTTCCAAACGGGAAATAGATTCTGTAAACCCATACCATTTTGCCTCTTGTCATCTAGTTGCCATCTAGTCGAACCACATGGTCTCTGAGTGACTTTCTGGTGATTCCACCAGCCTGTCCTTTTGGAACACACAAACTCGGGGGGCCTTCAACATGGGTGAGCTCTTTAGTCACCTGGCGGGTTCTTGGCCCTCGCCCCCCACCTCGCCACACTGGGTGCTTTAGACATGATTTAACAGCAATTGTTTACCTCCGTTTGTTTGAGCCCCCGAGAAAAATACATGTTCCAGCAATTAAGTCCCTTTAAAACCAACCTTTGGGAAAACAACACATATTTCCGAAGCTTCCGGAGAGTTTTTCTGCCCAACGCCTCGCCGGATCTCGCCGGATCTTAGGCCGCAGCATCCACCCAGTCGCCCACGAACTTGTCCCCGTAGGTGTAGACCAACGTGCCTTTGCCGTGCACCTGGCGGCTGGGATCGAAGCGGAAGGATCCCCGTTCCCGAGGGTCACCAACGAATCTGCACGAGAAAGCAAGCCTAGGCTTTTCCCCCAGACCTGAGAGGTTGGAATAAGTTGGTATCAGCTTTCTATGTAGTCTATTTTAGTAGGGTCCCGAACCCTCCCCCAAACAAGAAACGGTGAAAGGGCACGAACTAGAAGCCCAAAGGCAGCACAACACAGAACCAAAGAACGAACGGCACGAACACACACAGTGAACCTCTTTTGGTAGGAAAGCCGGAAGGAGCCTGAATTGATGCAGGGGTCCAATTTGTTGCTAAAGCCAAAGAAAGTGAGGCTGCAGAAAGGCGTAGTTTGTGAGGGTGAGCTGCTGAAGGGGAATTACCAATTTGGCCGTCTCCCCATTTGGATTCTTTGGGCAAACGAGGACTTCTCCCATTCAGCGATGTTGTACATATGTGTGTGTGTGTGTGGTGCCACTCAAAATCTAAACTATCCACTGGCGATGAAAGTGTTCCAGCAAAAAAAGAAAAAAACACAGTGCAGGGAACGGAACCCGTCACCTGCAGCGGATGATATTGAAGCTGTGGGTGAAAGCCATCTCCCAACGTGTGCGTCTTCCGAGAAAACCTGCAGGAAATAGTCAAGCTGTTGACGATTTCAGCTGGTTTCCACACTAAAACCTGGAATGGACCCCCATTTCAGCTGGTTTCCACACTAAAACCGGAATGGACCGACCCCCTTTCGGATGTTGAAAGGAACCCCCTCAAAAGAACTGCAGCTGTTTTGGAGTTCCGTTCCTTGGGCTCCTTGAGGTCCCCGATTCAACTCGCGTGTGGATAGGATGTCCACTCTTGACTCCAAAAGGTCATGTTCAGCTTCTTGGCTCGCTAGAACATATACCCGTTTTATGTTAAACAAATGGAATAAGTGGATACTTGGAGGGAACATTTTTGTTGGGTTTCATTCCTGGGAAGTCCTCATGTCTCGAGGAACCTTTCGGATTCTCTGAGTCAGCAACCACTGCCAGCTTCCAACCCGAGCCCAAGACCGATAAACCAAAGGGCAACCACTCATGGGGTCTCAAATTCCATTGAGAGAGATACATCTGGAACCTTTTCGAGAACTATACATATATATAGATAGATAGAACCCGTTTGTTTGGTCAGGGGTTGACATCATGCCGCTGACCACCCTGGATTCTGCGGAGTTGGTTGATGCTCCCAGTGCACCTTGTCCGCCTTCCAGAAGCCGTCGTACTTCTCCCCGTTCTGGTAAGTCAGCGTGCCGTAGCCTGCGGGATTTGCGGGACGCGCGAGCAAGGGAGTCGGACACTCCGAAGGTATGCCGAGCAGTGCTTCCAGTAAGCCACGATGGGCAACCAGTTTTTAACATGGTTGACGTTGGAAGGGGAGCAAAAAAGTAAATTTTAGCAGTTAAGTGGGGATTTCCCCAAAAAACCACAATAAGCAAAAATGTAAAATGTTTCCCAACAACAACCATGTCTTGCCCTTGTCGCAAACCTCTCAGCCAATTCTTTGCTCTTTAAAGACATGAAAGCTCGCCCGGTTTTCCGCTGCAATTTAACGCAACTGGAAGCGTGGGCAAAATGACCTCCCAAGGGCAAACTGCATTTTTCATGCCCTCCTCCCAGGCCATTTGGCTTCCCAGGCTGGAGGGTCGGTGCCCCTTCGGTATACCAAGAAAAAACGTTAATTCAAAGCCTGGGATATGAAAACTCGGGGGAACCCCACTCCAACTTTTTGATTTAGGGCAACCACGGGGTCTCATTGGCCCTCAACCCATGTCCAAAGCGGGACGGTAAGAAGGCTTCGGGATCCAAGGACGGACAGCCATCACCCAACGTGTGCCAATGTGACGTTATGCTGCTTTACTTCAATACCGTATATCTACACATGCAAAAAACAACAACAACATGGTTCGTGACGATGATGATGATGATGATGATGATGATGATGATGATGATGATGATGATGATGATGATGATGATGATGATGATGATGATGATGATGCTGATGATGATGATGATGATGATGATTGTAACAAGTTCTGTGTGGCTGAGATCTGGGTTAGTCTTAGAACCCTTGTGCTGAGAAGTGGGGAAATAGCCATTCCCCAACAGCCTGCCAAAAGGCTAAAAGTTCAGTTCGGACACATGAAAGGGGGAACAAGAAGAGAACAAGAGGCAATTGCTCAGGAAGTGACATTAAATGTGGTTCTGCAGGGATATATGTGCCGGAAAAGACTTTCCGTCCAACTTGACAACGCAAATGCAGTTAAGCAGAACTCAGACCAAAACCCCAGTGGAAAGGGGAACCAAGCAATCAAGCCTAACGCCAAACACAAACAGGTCTCATGAACTGCCCTGTCATTGCACACACTACGACGGATGTTTACCGATTGCATGTTAGCAAGGTAAGATGAGTGTTTGTCCCCTCCCGCTAAAAATAAGCGCAACGCACCAACGCACCAACCAACCAAGCAACCAAGCAACCAAGCAACCAAGCAACCAAGCAACCAAGCAACCAGCCAGCCAACCAGAAAACCAGCAAGCAAACTAAGCAAACAAACAAAAGAAGCAAGCAACTAACTAAAACACATGCCCCGGGAACAACGAAGGAGCCATGGCTTGAAGACTACCCTGTTGTTTGCCATGGTGCTCAAAAATCGAGCCGAACATCTCCGAGCACTACATGTCTTGCGCGTTCTTCCCAAGATGCGAAGGCCTTCTTTCATGTCATTCAACCACTCGCCGTCGTAGGTGTTCCCGTTCGGGAAAACCTCCAGCGGATCGACAGATCGATCGAGCGCTCAAGCAATCGAATCTTTGATCAGAAAAAGGAGCAGCAACTTAAACCGCGTGTTGATCGAAAGGCATGCCTACCACATGGAAGCAAACCTTGCCGATGAGCTCCTATCAAATGAAGATAGGGCAAATTAATAAGCTCTGGCTACTATGGAGACTCTCCTCAAATCGCCAGCTTGAATTCCCTCTAAGGCTATCATGTAGCATAGACTGCGCGAGTTGGTACAGTATGCAAATGAATGCGGGCGCTTCTCGAAGTAAGGGACCACCGAAAATGAGATCATAGACTGCGCGAGTTGGTACAGTATGCAAATGAATGCGGGCGCTTCTCGAAGTAAGGGACCACCGAAAATGAGATCTATCCTTGTGGTCTCCCTTCAAAGCCATCCAAAAGGGATCGATTGAGACTCAATTCCAGTTAGCTGGGCATGTCCGTCATCACGTTTGGGTTTGTTTGGCATAAACGCTTTAAAGACTCGGGTCTTTGGGGGAGAAGAACGAAAATCCCTACATAAATCTGGTATTCCTGCACTTGTCGAGGGCCTTTTTCTAGTAAGGCCCAGGCTCTTGAAGGGACAGCCCCGCGACCCGCAAACGAGAGAAAGAAGGAGCTCTGTGTCTGTGTTTCTCAACAAACGGAAAATGCAGCTTCACCATTTGAGACCGGCACTCATGTTGCCCATGCACCCTCTTCTAGGTCCTCCAGTAAAGAGGTTAGAATAAGGGAACCCTTTTTTCCTGTAGTCTATTTTAGTAGGGAACCCTCCCCCAAAAAAGAAACGGTAAAAAGGCACTACTGGGGAAAGTCCTACTTTTCTGCTGGCAAGGGTGGGCACAGGGATGCCGTCGATTGGCAAGGGGTACCTGAGGCATCGATTGACCCGGGAGGAGTTCAACGCCAAAATCACGGCTCCTGTAAAGCACATCCATGGCCCGCAACTGGAGCTTTGACCATGAGAAAAAAATGAGCGCCCCTGTAGAGAGCCTGGCTCAGAACATGGAACGCAATTGTTGGATTCAAAGGAAACAGCGAACTGCAAACCCACCTAGAGGTGATTTCACCCCAAACATTCTGGTCGGGGCCTGTGGCACCAGGCAAGTGCTCATATCCGCGCTAGGTTCCTGTTGCAAGAATTGACAGCAAGATAAATGGCAATTCAAGCATTTCATCAGGGATCCATACCCGAGGGGAGTACACACAAATATATAGGTGTTCACACCTAACAAACACATGAAGCGCCCCGCTCCACGCATTTTGTCCCTTATATATCCATGCATTTGCAAGGCTTGGGGGCTTACATGAGGGTGGGGATCATATGGGATGTTGGACCCTAGCAGAAATTAATTTCCCCTTTTGAAGTTAAACTGCAAAAGGATCGGACAAAAACCAGCTGAGAGAATCTTTTTTCAAGGCACCCCACCCCCCCCCAAAACGATGACCGGTTCTTTGGGTTCCAACCGTTAAAACCAAACAAAACAGGGCAACCAACGCAAAAAAGAGACACGCCAGTCATCAGCTAGAGAGGCTTCGGCGAGATAACTAAGGCATCGGCATACACTCCCTTGCCGTGCATCTTGCCATCGTGCCAGTCCCCCTCGTAGACTCCGCCGTCTGCATACTGGTACCTCCACGTCACGCATTTTCTGACCACCAGAACCCATGGAACCCGCCGAAACAAAAAGAGAAAAAACGGTGCCATTTTGGGTGAGAAAACTTTGGTTTTATATACCAAGGCAATTGGAACCTGACAGGGGCCCGGTCCCTTGAAAAGGGGTCTAGCGTCTTCCAGGACGTGGTCCCATGGCATCCGATCACTTCGCTTGGGTGTTTAAAACCCATTCATCAAAAGCAGCTTTAGATGTACCCACTGCAACCTGCTGCAACCTAGATAAAAAGCGGCGGTGTGAGTTCCCCTGGTAGCAACGATCAACATGGGCCTGCCATCAGGGCCCCCGTGTTGCAGCCCATTGCAAGCCGATGGTCGCTATCATTAAAACAGCTTCGAGTGATGAGTGGATTGAACTTGACTAGACTGCGCGCACACATCCAAGCTGGGCAAGCCTAGGTTGGTCTCACACTGACGCTCTGCAAAACATGAAAAACACCATTTACTACTTGGTGCTACTTTGTGGCTGAAGACGTCCGCTGTCCGAAAGGTGAGGTGAAGTGGTAAAAGGTCAAACTTGCAAAACATGATCATTTGCATGACGACCAAAGACAAAGCACGGGGTGATGTGCATGAGAGGAAAGCAAAGGGAATTGTACTACGTTTGAGAACCTTAATATATGTGTATATATATATTATGCAAGCTTGAGTCAACCACCAGCTGGAACAAAAGACGATCCATTTGGACACATTCTCAACTGAGCTACCGTCGTGTACATGCTAAGATTTGATTGCATCACGGTGGTTGTCAAGGTCCAATCAAGCCCTCACAAGTTTGCTCTAGAACATACATCGCCTACAAAATGGGCAATTGTCTTGGCTGCTTTGACATACTCGTCTTCCTGCCCTTTTCGGGTATGTGTCAAAACTAAGAACTCTTCGAGTTCTCCCAAAAAAATAGCTTCCTTTTCCTGTTTGAAGCTCTCCCCTGCTGTCGCTTCAATGACAGAGATGGCATGCGACTGTCGTGATGTCCGACTCAACGGCTCGTGAGATCTTGTCGCGCACTTGCCGTGGCCGTGCATCTTTCCTTGGCAAAATGACACTGGAAATCTGCTGTATCTAGTGGCAAGTAAGACCACCTGCACTGGAAGGCATGCTCCCACAAAACCATGAGCACAACCAAGACTAGCTTCAATCAAAAGCTGGTCCAGCTTTGTCAAATGATGGCTTTCTCACTCATATTCAACACCTAGAAATGCTTGTTGCATATGCTCGAATAAATCGCCCTGGAGCGGTTTGCAAGCTCAAGGCTGAAAGTTGGAGAATGTGATGCTTTGTGTTGGCGGAATGTTGAAACATGTCGCACTGAAGGTCAAGCTGCGCAACCGAACAGTCTAGCAAAATCACTGGCTGATAGTGCTCAGCTCGAAACGAAAGGTGACCGCGCTTCAAAACCTCCACAAATAGACCGCACAAAATGGGAAAGCGAGAACGTTGTGTGATATTAAGCTTCCATGTGCTTAAAGTGTTGTCTGCGGTTTCCCTCTCAGGCAAATAACGGGTTGTGGACTCTACGGTTGCAACTTCCAACCAAGGCGACATCCATTCCAGGAAGCCCTCCTTAGGGAAACAGCTGCTTTTCATAAGAACGAAGATTGACAATGATTCAAAACCCCAAACCACCAACCCAAGCCACCAACAAAAGGGGTACCTGAGGGTCCTTGGGACGTTCAGCAGAACAAGGAATCACCCCCTTGTATGTGTGTCTACCTTTCCGGCCTTTCCAGGAAATTATACTTTCCCCAAAGGACCGTGCTAATTACGCCAAGTATCCATCAGTAAACGAAAACCATTTGTTTCTCGCAATCAAGACGTCGACTAGAACAAGATCAGGATTTCAGCAGTGCTTTCTACTGGCACCTTACAATCTAAGAGGAAACAAGTATGAAAAGGCCATCACGTGGTAAAGTTTGCAAGCATCCGGAACGGATAAAATATGGGGGTGTTTCTCCAAGAAAGACCCGTGTGGGTTGAAGGTTGGTGCTCCTTTGGCTGCCTTGGAAACCCCTCAAACACACTGACACACCAGCACGACCTTGGTAAGGACCCCTAGCTCTGCGGGCTGCCTTCTGGACTTGGGATGTTTCACATGCTCGAAAAAGCAGGCATCGGGCATTCGGGAGTGCTGGGAGGGAAACCGAGGCACAAGGAACAGAAGAATTACACACATGATTCGACCAGGGAAACCAAGGTACAAGGGACTGAAGAACAGACATGATGGTACGCTTCCACGTCATTCGGCTTCCCCCACCCCACTTGGCTATGAATTGAACTATGGATTCGGAACCTCTGGAAAGCGGAAGCAAGAAACATCAACCCGAACATGATGTCCACCAAGGGGCCCGAAAAACAAGATCATACCTATCTGGGTCTCTTTTTTGGGGGGCACCCCTCTACTTTTACAGGGAAATCGAAAGTGCAACCCAGCATTTTGAGGGGTCACCAAAGGACACACCCACATCGGCCTCGCCAGATTTCGGGCCTGAAAGTAAAAGGCAAAGCGATGAGCCATCTTGGGGGGTTTCGACATTCGTAGACCTCAGTTGGGTATGGGTTAAAATTAAACCACCAGGAATCGGACCACAGGGTTACTCCATGTTTCCATTTACCAGGGCAAGCCATTTTGGGGTTACCCTATTTTTGACCCACAGCCATTTGGACCCATCGCCAAGGTTCCGTTGACCCAGTCACCTTCGAACTTCTCCACGACGCTGCCTCGAGCACTAACCTGCCGCAGGACCGGCAGCCGCAAACCGGGCAGGGGGTGGTCTAAACCAAAAGAGAACGGTTTCCGCCAGAACCCAGTATCTTCTGAGGATGATGTTGACCCCTTTGGCCTAATTACATCCTCAGGTACTTGGATCCTCGTGCGTTTTCGAGAAAGTCAAAGCTGGTTTCGTTCCACGCCAAGGTGACTTCTTCGGCTTCAAGCTACGCGAGCGTCTACCGGATCCCTCCGGATCCCTCTGCAAGGGTGGGATGCCCTCTCAGAACAAGCTCTGGCAGAAAAAGGTGGCTGGCCTTTTGAAGGCAACGCTGCTGGTTTGGAACAGGCAAACGCGGTGCCGCCTTTTTCTCAGAACAATTCACTTGTTTTCTGAGCTGTGGCAGAAACAAAATTGAAGCCTGGTCGCCAACTGATTCAAGCTCCCTAGCTCAGCTAGTAAGAGTAACTGATGAAAGCTTACTCCCCTATACAGCCACGTAATATTCAATAAATCAAACCACTTGTTCAGGTTTTATGCTAAGCTCCAAGGTTCTCACAGACATGGCTTTCGAGGGGGGGGGGTCTACGGGAAGCGAATGTTTGCTTGCATGAAACCTGAGCCATTCAGGAACCCGACTAAAAACACCTGTCCCCTTCTTGTAAAATAGAAGGGTGTCCCAAGTGAATGGGGCATTAAAACCAATCTAAACCACTGGAACCCCTTGTATTTCTATCCAAACTAACCCATCAAACTGACTCCTATGGTTCTATACCAATGAGCATCTGATGGAATCATAGGGAAGTGACCAGAAGCAGAAGAGAATCTAGCCAGGCACCAAACAACTAGAACCTGCACAAGTTGGCCTCTATGCTAAAAAAACGCGTGGCTTGTCAGACATTGGAAATTCGAAAGGAAGGGTGAGGAATGATTCCGAGGAAAGAATCTTGCAGGATGTCACTAACATATTATTTTTGCGCGGCCGGCCTAAACCCGATATGTTCTGAGCCTGAACAGTTCTATCCTGACGAAGTTTGCCAATGACACCAGGATGTATAACGACCCGTTTCTTTTGCGGACATGGCTTTCGTCCGTTTTCCTGCTGACATGCTTCCCAAAGATGTGCGTGTTCCGAAAGTTGCGCCCGACCGATATTTCTCGGAAACGGGTGGAGGTTGAACTTTTGGGGTGCGACCTGCAGGTTCTTTGGTTTTGCCAACCTGTTTCTACACAACTTCTGTTTGGCACCCCGCAAAACATGAGTGACCCCAAATGGAGGGTCCGCACAGAGATCAAGAACAGCAAAGTACAGACGAGTAAGCAAGCATGAAAGCAAAATCAAACAGCTCAAATATGTACCAAGAACAGCCAATAGCAAACAATTCTAAGGAATACAACACCGGCAAAGTGTGTTCTGACACCTTCCAAAGAAACACCTTGCTGGTTCTCAGAAGGGAGACCCGTATAAACCATACATCCTATGGTTTTCTTTTGGGGAATCCCCTTCCGGTTCATTCCCGAAACCTCCGGACTCGTTGTCTTTCCCTACCTATCGCAGATGCAGCAATTGCCACCGTCCCCCGCTCTGAGGTGCCAGGCGTACGTCACAACGCCCTTCCCGTGACGCTTGTCGTCCCGCCACTCGCCCTGGTACACGTCACCCTCTGCCTGGAGTCGACCAAAGGATCGGGGATCCCATTGCCCGCAGCAACTTGGGAGAAACATGGACAAAGTCCGAATGGCAGAGATAAAGCCTTGTGAGTGGATGAACCACCTACCTCCAGGAATTTCTCCATGGATGAATGAAATGCTACCAGTTCCCCTGGTCGGCGAGAAGGGATCTTGGGGGAACAAAGGGAGGGGAGGCGCTCCTCCAGCTTTGAAAACAAAACAATCGACGGCGACCTCTACAAAAGCCCTGGTTTAGCCTTTAAGGACAATCGGGAATTACTGTAGGGTTGTTACTCAGCAACATTCAGGCCGAGGCCGTTGTAAAGGGTTTGCAACTTGTGACCTGTTTTTGGATTGACAATTGAATGAAGGAACGCACCTCTCAGAGTGGTTGGATGAGCAAAACACACGGTTTCAAGGAACTTTGCTTAGGCTGGAAAAAGGGTCCTCGAACTTGGGAATCCCTGTGGATGTTTAAAGCGACGGCAAGAGGACACTGCTCGACCCTTCTCTCGCTGAACCGAGCTTCGACGCCAGGAGGGGGCAAGAAACGGGTCCAATTTGGGGCCAAAAAAAGTGCTCGTTCATGTGTCCCTCCTTCTTGGGGGGTCGGAGAAGGGTCCAACAAGACCTCTCCCTTCGTGCAAACCCTCACATGGCACCACGCAATTGCTTGGGACGCTGCATACCTGTAGGTCCCTCGTCCGTGCATCTTTCCGTCGTGCCTCAGCAACGACTAACTAAAAGCACCTGCACACTTGCTTGGCTCCGCTTGCGCATCTTGGGTATCCCCGCAAGTAGAGAATGTGTGTCACATTAGTATGACCCCAAAACTTTGGTTTCCGTTGAAACCAAGCGGAAGAGGCTACCCTCAAGCACACACACACAATGATTCATCAAATTCCCCAGTAAAGGACCTTCATGATTGGTGAGAGCGCTTTGCACCCTGGCGAGCTCGCCGAAATTAGTGCCAATGGTACTCCGGGAACTTTGGTTCAAACACATTGAAGCATACACAGACACACACAGACACACACACAGACACACAGACACAGACACACTGCAGACACACACACAGACACACCCAGACACACTGCAAACACACACACAGAGACGCACACACACAGACACACACACAGACAGACACACACACACACACACGCGCACACACAGACACAGACACACACACACACAAACACACACACACACACAAACACACACGCACACAGACACACACTTATCTCGAGAGGCTTCACTAGCCGAGATGAAAAACGCAGTCAGTAAAAATGCTTGAATGCAAACGCAAATCAACAGGTCACAACATCGACACCGAACAGGAAGCAACAGCGACAAACAGAAACCGCAAAAGGAATCAGGAAAGAGGGTCAGGAAATAGGCAGGTACGCCGGATTGATCAGATCCGGTATCCACCGAAATGCCGTAGCTTCATTGGACTGGATAGGCAAATCGGCTCCAGTCCCCCTGCAATGTGGAATTTCCGTCCGTGCTCCAGGACGCTTCACACACACGGAGCCCCAACTGGGGCGACATCACTTGTGCAAGGCCCATTGAGTCTTGCAAGCATCAATTGTGCGAGAAAGTCTTGTGGCGATGACTGACCACACATACTTGGCTTTGGAATTGGTCTTAAGGGAACGGAGGAGTTCAATCTCTCCCTCAGTCCAAGGCTGCGAGGCTTCAGGTTCGGCCTCAGTAGAGGCATCAGTCCTGGTCGATGTGGTAGCTTCGCTTGGTCCACGAGCAGGTTTTGGATGCCGTAGATCGTGAGGAGGCCAAATCACGTGCGCGGCGAGCTCGTTTTTCGCCGGGAGAAGACGGAGGAGGGGTGGGCGGAGCCCAATGATCAGGGAATTGTTCGTCATGATCAGTGGGAAGGTGTTCATCTGGAGCATCAGGAGGTGGCTCAAAGAGGTCCTCAATGGCGGGGTTGAGCGTGGCCTCCGGTGCCAAATCAGGTTCGGCAGGCGGACTCTCAGGGAACTCGCGGATGGTGGCGATGCCTTGTTGGGCAATGCCAAGGATGAGTTCGAAGTCTTGGAGCAGCTGGCGTGCTGTGTTGGTATCCATGCTCGTAACGGATTTTGGTCAAACAGTCAAACAGCTGCGGCGCGAAAATCAGGTCAAATCTGTCAGGATGCAAAGGCAGAGAAGAAAACCAGTGTGGTTCCGCAAAGGACGGTTTTTCTTCTCTTTGTAAGGTGAAACCGTGTTGGAGGTGCAACCTCTTCAACATTGCAAGACCCTGACCTCGCTGAAACTCAGGAAAGGAAACTCGGTTGATCAGCGTGCGTCCGGAATAACATCCAGATTCCTTATGCATCAGTGGTGCGGCTGACTTGACGGAGAGCATGTTGTGCTTCTCATGCGAGGGGATGAAGGAGATGGTGCTGCTTGTGAGGTTCAGTCGGAACCCCAAGAAGTCCAGGGCGGCTTCTGTGTCCAGGAAGATGTCTCCTCCATAGAAGTGTTCGTCGCACAGTATGTTGGCTGCCGGAGTCGAGAGCCACCTGGGGGTTGCGATCACGAGTCTGTTGTCCACGTAGCGGAGTAGGAGAGTATCTTCAACGGAGCGAAGTCCCGATGTGATGTGAGTGTTGGTCCAACATTGTTCGGCGACCGCGATCACCATCAAACAGAGAGCTGGGGACGCGGGGGATCCCATCGGTGCCCCACGTGTTTGCCTGAATGAACGAAGGCCGACAGAGAAGATCTGCATGTCAAGGGTGGCCTGAATGATCTCGGGGATGTCGTCGAGCCACAGGGTGCGTTGTGTGGGTTTGTGTCGGCGACGGCGTCCGTTGTAGACGCGGGTGATGGCAGAGGTGTCAAGTGTGTCCACTGTGAGGTGTGTGGTAGAGGAGTGTGGTTGTCGTTGTCGGTACCAGGTTAGCAGTAGTCGCCAGGCGAGGAAGGGTGCAAGCATCGGTCTGGAGGGGCCAGGTGGAATGAGGCCCCGGAATCGTAAACTGGATCGAATGGCGGAAAGGCATGCCTGGTGGTGTGGTTCAGGCAGGTGTGTGGCTATGCGATGAAGGACATAGAGAGCGGCGGGTGGGAAGTCTCTGCTCCGTATGTAACGGATGGCATCAAATCGTCGTAGAGTGTTGCTGCCAAGATCGCCCAAAAATCGCCACAAATCCAGGCGGTTGTCCACGCGTTTGGCCAGGAAGGCCTGTTGTAGGGCGATGGGTAGTCGTAGTCGGCGGCGTTTTCGCCAGATGGTGGCGAAGCCCATGTGCCGGGATTGGGAGAAGTCCAATTGGCGTATGAAGCCCGTGCGTGGCCGGAAATGTTTCTCGATGAAGCCAAAATTGAGAGACGGTTGCAGTTCCTGGATGTAGAACTGTTCAGTGGCAAATAGGTCCGTTGCCGGAACGACAGTGTGAATGGGCACCGAGGTGTAGTGGTGGAAAAAGTCAAAATGTGCCCACCACCGGACTGCCAGTTCGGCATTGACCAGATGATGTCGCTGAACTTGGAGTAGTTTGCGAAGTTGGCTGCGGCCCCGTGCCATGAGGGAGGCGCGAGTGGCTCCGAGGTAGAAAAAGGCCTGCCACTTTGGATGGCTGGTGAATCTCAGATAAACCGCTGAAGGGACAAGCTGAGAAGAGAAATCGGAAGCAGGGTTGTCCAGGCCAAGTCGAGTAAGCAGGGCTTTCAGTCTGCCGGAACCACAGGAGAGATGGCAGACGTCAAGTAGCTGAAGCTGTGCGAGTAGCCAGGAGCAAGAATGACGTGCGGTGACGTCATCGGTTGGGAAGAACCGAAGAGTGAAACGGAGGACAGTGAGAAGTTGGCAGCAGTGGTGTTGCCAAAATTTGTGCTGCCTGGCTGTGCGTCGTTGTCGGTGTGCTGTTGAGAGTCACTGGTAGAAGTGACTCGCAGCGGCCAGGATGCGGCCCAAGGCCGATGACCCCAGTTTTGATAGGGTTCGCACCGGGATGCCCCATAGCACAGCGGCTCGTTCGAGTTGGGCTCTGGTGTCGGAGTCCAGTGTGGTTGCCCATTTTGCGCAGTCGTTGGACCAGCTTTTTAGGACTTGCTTGCTCTCTTTGCTGGTTTTCTGAGAGGTGATCCATCGCTGGACTTTGGTGTCGGAAATGTCGGGTGGGAAGTTGCTGGTGAGCCATTGGCAAACGTGGGGAGGTGGTTGGAGCAAGTCGCGGGGCTCCTTCCAAGTGGGTGGGGAGGGGAGGGGGGGAGGGGTCGGGGTGCCGCCGTGGGTGGAGGGGGCTGGAGGGTTGCCGCCGTGGGTGGGGGGAGCCGGGGGGGGTTGGGAGTCGTCTGCAATGCGAGTGGGCAGGGGTAGAGCGGGGGATCCGTCCTGCGGTGATGTGTCAGGTGTAGTCAACCGTGGTCGCTTCATGCCGAAGTCCAGGAGGGAGGCCTGAGATGGATTGGCTGGGCGTTTGTTGGATGAGGTGGGTGTGGGGGGGAGAGGGGGGGATGAAGCCTGCTGGGCGAGTTGGTTGTGTGCGTCAGCAAGCTGTTGCTGAAGCTGGAGTATGGTGGCCGCGGAGGCCGGGTCGGCCGTAGTGGTGGGTCGGAGGGAGATGAGGAAGTCGAAGATCTTGCTGGTGAGTAGCTTCATGGCTGCTGGTTTGGTGGTCGAGGCGCCCTCCTGCGTGGCTACATGGAGGGCGAGGGCGTCCAGGTCGAGGTGCCGTTGTCGGATTTGGCTGAGTAGTCCAGCAGCAAACACTGATTCCGGCATCGACTTTGCGACAACGATGCGGACTTCGCCTCCGTGGGCGAGGTGACGCAACCACCAACTGTTCCACTGTTCGTGCATGAGGTGGAGGAGGGGGACGCGAGCGATGTCTTGTCCCTCGATGCCCATTTGCCGAGTAAACGCGGTGTGCGTTATGACCTTGGGCAGGTCGTACCCCGCGACGCGGGTGGTGTCGTAGTGATCGTCGCCAGGGTTGAACTCGGTTGGTGTTGGGACTGAGTGGATGGGTCGAAGGGCCGGGGGAGGTTTGGATTGCGAGGCGGTGGAGGGGGAGGGGGAAGGGGGAGGGCGGGAGAAGGGGCCGGGGGGAGGGGGGGGAAAGGGGTTGCCGCCGGGAGGGGGGGGGAGAGAGCCGCCAAAGGAGGGTGGACGAGGGCCGGGGTGTGGTGGGTAACGGGGAATAGGTTGGCCGTAGGTCTGACAGGGAGTCGGATGTGTAGCTGGCGGTGCCGATGCCGTGGAAGAGCATCCGTAGGAAGGCCCGGACAGGGCCCCGCACGGGTTCCCGGCCATGTTGTTGCCGTACACGATGCCATGATGATGGGATGCCGTGGGCGAAGGCTGCGGTGGTAAGTTTTGCCTTTGGAGCGCCGTAACCAAACCTCGAGGGGGTTGGAAAGCCATGAGAAAACACGGGGGAAAAGGAAATGTTCGAACCAAAAGCTGGTGAGCGGAATCAAGCGGGTAAGGTCACAAGGTGAGAGAACGGTCGCGGAAAGGCAGAACAGCAAAGCAAAGAAAAAAGGCGATCAAACAGTGCACCAATTCTTTTCCTGGTTGGGTGGAAGATGGTACACTTGCGCCCCGCTAAGCCGGGCGCTGCAGCGCGATGCCTCTCAGCATCGCAAACTTGGAGTGAAGGCACCACTTTTTGCCTCGGCGGCATGCGAAGTGGCGCCGCACGTTGTGTTGATCCTCGTGGCTTCCCCCGGATTCGAGGATTTTGTGCTGATTGATGGAGCGTAGTTCCCCAAAAGCGATGGCGCCGAGTTGAGACTTTCCGATTGTAAAGTTCTGCAAGAGCTGGCCGAGCGTGTCGGGCGTGCATGCCGTGGGGGTGGCCTGAGCGTAGCATCCAAAGCTCGGGTAGTCATGGTTCTCGGGCCTCCAAGCAGCGGGTCGGATCATGTTCTCATGGCACATGCGGCGCACTCGATCCGGGGTGGTGCCGTGCACATACATGACAGCGTGATGGGAGGCCGTGCCGGATCCAGCTTCCGGGTCTCCGCCAGCAACTGGCCAAGGATGAGGTCGGGGAAACCAAGTGGTTGCGAACACCATGCCGTGTGATTCCCGTCCCAAGAGGTGGTAGAAGCTGGGATCGAACGGTATGGGATCATCCGTGTCCATGGTTCGCAGTTCCCAGCATTCCGCGAGGAGATCGGCATGTGAAGGTGGCAAAGCAGGGTCCAGGTCCATCAAAATGGCCTTAGTCTGTTCCACCCTGGAGATGTCCAAGGCTGGAAGCGGGTCCAGCTCCCCCAACTCCCTAGGCGTGGGAACTCGCAGCGGGTCAGTCTTGGCCGTGTCCATGACGTTTCTCCATAGATCAAGCCACCGGTTGTCGGAAGTGGTGGTGGCATTGATGTCCGCCTCCGATGGAGGGGGATCCAAATCACCGGTGTTGTCGAAGGGGGGTTGGGGAGGGTGAGGAGTAGCCGGCGTGGGTCGGGGAGGGGGAGGGGGAGTGGAAGTGAAGGCCGCCGCAGGTGCTGGGTGAGGGGGCAAGCTAGTGTTGTGGTGGCCGGTGCGGGAAGTGGGGTGGGGTTGCTGCCCATGGTGCTGCAGTGACCAGGACGTCGTTTGCCCTGGTTGTTTCGGTGGCCGGTGTGGCTGGCGCCATGGTGGTGCATGTCCCAGCGGTTTTTGTTCTGTGGTGGGTATCCCCACGATTGGTTCCGCCAGTGTGAGGAGGACCATTGAGACTTGTTGGAATCCTTCCCGGAAGTGCGCCAGGAGGTGGAATCATGAGTAGTGTGAGTGGGTCGGTGCGAAGTCGTGGCTCTGGGTGCAGGGGAGTGTCGATGGTGGGACCTGTGTCGGGGGGAGCGGGAGCGGAGGGAGACAGTGG
>CAUJNA010003046.1:0-175000 GCA_963377175.1 Effrenium voratum | reverse complement strand
ATAACAGCACAACATAACACGACGCGGCGCGGTACAACACAACAAAGACACAACACAAAACAGCCTTCAGGGCATTGTTGTGCAGAAACACCACAAAACACAACGCAACACGACAAATAGAAATGCGCACAAAAACACACAAACACACACACACACAGACACACACACACACACACACACACACACACACGCATTTGGTGACTGAACTAAATTGCTTTGTCTCGAAACGGCCATTCTTCGCGAAAACAAACATTACTTCCGCGATAATGTTTGCTTCCGCGAATCTGTCGCCGTGCGTTATTTATTGTTCGAACCAGACAGTTGCATCTGTTTTAACACAAACAGCTACACAAAACGATCGAAAACAAAACAATACTTGTGCAACCCCATCGCGAATCTTTCCCGGAGGTATCTCGACCAACACCGATTGTCGCCGAATGCTAAACTCCCCTTACAAGGACCTTTAGCGCGACTCTCATATAGACACACAAGCAAACCAACAACGCAAACAACGCAAACAAACAAACAAACAAACAAACAAACAAACAAACAACAACAAACAAACAAACAAACAAACAAACAAACAAACAGACAGACAGACAGACAGACAAACAAACAAACAAACAAACAAACAACAAAAAAACAAAACATAACAACACAAACAAACAAACAAACAAACCAACAAACAAACAAAACAATCAAACCATCAAACCAACAAACAAACACACAAACAAAGCAAAACAAAACAAACCAACAATCAAACCAACAACCAAACAAAAAACAACACAACACAACAAAACAAAACAGAACAAACAAACAAACAAACAAACAATCAAACAATCAAACAATCAAACAATCAAACAATCAAACAAAACAAACAAACAAAACAAACAGTCAATCAATCAATCAATCAATCAATCAATCAATCAATCAATCAATCAATCAATCAATCAATCAATCAATCAATCAATCAAATCATACAAACAAACCACAACAAAAAAGACACACCACACGCAATCAATAAACAATAAATAAAACAATCAAACAAAACAAACAATCAGTCAAACAAACAAACAAAACAAATTCACAATCAAACAAACAATCAAACAAAACAAACAATCAATCAAACAAACAAAGAAAACAAACACACAAACAAACAAACATACAAACAAAACACAACACAACACAAAAAAACAAAACAAACAAACAAACAAACTATCAAACACACACACAAAACAAACAAACAAACAAACACACAAACAACCAAACAAACAAACAAACAAACAATCAAACAAAACAAAAAACAAACAAACAAACACACAAACAATCAAACAAGGAAACAATCAAACAAGCAATCAAACAAACGAACAAACAAAAGAAGCAAACACACAAAGCAAACAAACAATCAAACCAACAAACAAACAAAACAAACAATCAATCAAACAAAACAAAACAAACCATCAAACAAACAAACACAACAAGCAAACACACAAAGAAAACAAACAATCAAACCAACAAACAAACAAACAAGCAAACAATCATTCAAACAAACAAACAAACAAAACAAACAAACAATCAATCAAACAAACAAACAAACAAACAATCAAACAAGCAAACAAACAAACAAGCAATCAAACAAACAAACAAAAGAAGCAAACACACAAAGCAAACAAACAATCAAACCAACAAACAAACAAAACAAACAATCAATCAAACAAAACAAAACAAAACAAACAAACAATCAAACAAACAAACAAAACATGCACACAGACAAAGAAAACAAACAATCAAACCAACAAACAAACAAACAAGCAAACAATCATTCAAACAAACAAACAAACAAAACAAACAAACAATCAATCAAACAAACAAACAAACAAACAAGCACACATACGCACTATTCTGCGGCAAATCGCTGAAGCTCCAAAGGTGCAGGTTTGTTCGGATTTACCCTTGGCGCACCATGTCCGTGGATGCGGCCGTTCTCCCAGGTCCCTTCATATCGATTCCCTGAGGCGAACACGGCCACCCCTTGGCCATGTATCCTGTCCTCGCGGAGGCATCGTGTCAAAGACCCGTGGGATGAAACGGGGCCAACCTCCAAGGGGCCAAGGGCTATTCATTTTACTCATGGGGCGATCTGAAAGCAATGGGAAGCCATTGGTTTGCCCACGTGAGTTTGAAAGGAGAACCCTGTTTCAAAGGCCATGCTGTTCAAAGCTCCGTTGGCTTTGCGGGTGAGGGCTCGCTGGTTTTTGCGGGTGAGCTGAGGAAGGCAAAGTAGACTGGAAGAACCTACTCGTGGGATCTTGAACGAGAAACCAAAGAAAACCAGCAAAGACGGTGGTTCTCTTGAAACACTCCTTACAAGAGTGCTGACCATTTTTTCTGGATTCAATCCCGTGTTGCTCCCTTGTCAAGGGATCCGTCATTCTCAGAAAGCCGCGCGCAACCAGCTGGAAGTAACCTTGCCCTGCATCTTAGCAAGGAAAGCTGATAGGTTCACTCATCATTCCGATGCACCAATCTAACCTGGGCTCAGGAATCCCTAGGCCCCTCATGAGGCTCAAGGTCGTTTTCTCCCCCGGGGAGCGAGCGATACAAGTGCACTATATATGTATAATACGTGGCTTCTGACATGTGGTCGTCCAAGTTTCCTACATGTCGCTTTACAACCAGAAGGGAAACTCAATCAACATTGGCCAAAAAGACTCGTCGTGTGGTTGGCAAATTGCTGTTGCCAAACCGAACATCAGGAATATTCCTACAGGACCTTCGCGGGCTCGTTTTACCCCCGAGCTCCTTCTCAGTTTCCCTCTAATTGGTGGTTTGGATTGGTGATTTGGTGGTCTACCCTCTACAAGAACCAGGGGTTCAAATCCCCAAACCACCAATTGAGGGGAACCTGACCTTCTTTGGTTTGATCAAGGTTTGGACCAACAAACCCATGCCATGGACCCACCGCCGTCCTCTTGCCACTGGCCCTCGAAAATGGCTCCATCTGCATAGGTGAACCTGTCGGGTTCGACGCGAGGTTGGGACTCCGGGCCCCACAAGACCCTTTTCCGGGTGTTCGAAAACTGGGACAATAGTAAGTGCCGGTTTGTTGAGTAGTCGAAACATGTGCTTTTTGTCTTGTTCACGTCAAAACCCCGCAAAAGTACCAAGTTGGACTAGGTTGGGTCCTTCAGAAAGAAGGTCCGAACTATTTGAATATTCGTCCTGCCCTTTGCTTTTCCATTCAAAGGGGTCGCAGGGTCTGAAAACCAGGCCTGGTTCGCGGGGAAGGGGGGCGTCTCTAGGTATACTCAGGAAAAACCAGCCTAGCTCGCTTTTGTTCCAAAAAACTTTCACGAAGTCACATGTAACTACCGCAGACTAACGGATCCCCAACCAAACAATGTTTGATCGTGCGTATTTTGCGAAGATTTTAAGACAAAACGCGTGACTCCGTGACCAATAAACCTTGGCATATAAATGTACTTCAATTAAAAAACGGTCCACTTTGTGAGAACACAGCTCCCCACCCCGCGCCTACCGTGGCCTTCTCGCTTGCCATAGACCCACCTTGGCGGGAGAATTCGACCGGCACCCCCCCTCCCATCGAGGGGATGTGCCGAGGAAGCGGGACTTGCCCGAGAAGGGATCTTGTTTCTCGGAGAGATCCAAGGTCACATTCCCATGATTGTTCCTGGGTTTGGTTTCCTTGACAAAAGGAGACCTGCCCCGAAAAAGGGGGACTTGTCTGAAAAGAGATGAACAAACATGAGATAATACTGACTCCGAAATGCATCTCAAGGGCATGGATCTTGTGGGCTTCGAAGACTTCGAAGAAGTGTTATTTGCGGACCAGGACCACGTGGGAAACGGACCCTGAGACTTCTTTGGTAGTGTTCCTCTTATAGGAAAGCCACTTCCCCCCTTTTGTTGCCTGTGGGAGCACAGTGATTGAGACTTTCATTTCTTTACCGTGACCCGGAAGGGTTCGCTTCGAAACTGACAAACTAAAATGGGAGCTTCCTCTTTTAAGCTGTCAAGATTGGGTGGGATGCTGATTCGCCCTTTAAGCATAGATCAACTCACTGCGAATTGGCCCAGGCGATGCGTGCCAGTAGGTTTTTTTTGGGGGGTCCTGGATTCACCTATCAAAAAAGCGAGTTTTTGCCAGGCGCCCTCTTGACAAACTTGAACTTTGAAACACATGTCCCCTGCGAACGGGATTTCCCATGTCCATCCGGGACTTCGTATGAGAAAAGTCCCCTTTTTGGGGGGGCCGGGGCCCTTCCCGTACGCAACTTTGCGTGTAAGTGCTCTCGAAAAACCGAGGAGCTCACAGCTTGACCTTTTGACCCGAAGTTCTGGGTGGCAGAATGGCAGCCCTGAAGGGAATCCAAGGTAGCCGTCCGGACATGTCCGGACTACCTCATCCTTGGGCAGCAAGACTTTCTGCCGGATCCGCTCTCGCTCCGGCGCCTCCCTGCGGCTTCCAGGGGCGGGCTCCCTGGCGGGAATGCGGACCGCGTCCTTTCGACACCTAAGGCCCCGGCTCCCCCTCGTAGCGCTCGTTGCCCGCATAAATCAACGTTCCCTTCCCATGGAAGAGACCGTCCTGCAAGGCACGCGGCACGCGTGTGGCATGGCAACTGCCGTGCGAAAAACAGGGAGAAATCAGCTTTCCCCTATTTGGTGGTTTGGATTGGTGGCTTGAGAAACCACGTCCTAAAGTCCAAACCGCCAAACCAAAGCACCAATTAGGGGGGAGCTGAGCAAAGGCAAAACATCCCCCCCCCCGCCGCCGCAAGATTTGGTCCATTCAGCTCAGTGCCCATCTTGGGCTTGAGTGACCCACAGTGGATCAATCCCGGCTGGGTCGATCTTGGCTTGTAAGAGTCGTACCAACCGACTGAAAACTCTCTACACAAATGTGTGATATCTGGAAAATAATCACCCCCCCCCCCCAAACACACAGTTCTATGATATGAGCCATTGAACAAACAAAGTCTTAAAAGACAGTCCACAAGCAGGTGTTGACCCCGGATGCGCCAACCTGTCGGATCCATGGCGCAACGAGCGCTACAAGGTGCCAACCATATGCCCATCTTCAGAAAATCCCAAAATGACATGGGCCCAACCCGGTACAAAAATGGTCCAAGCCCAGAACCATGCTTCAAGATTAGTTGAAGGCGGATGTCCGCAGCCATTTCTGGTTGGTAACCTTCATCCGGGTTTTGATTGTGGCCCAGCTGACGTTTAAGCCGCCCACTTTTTTGGGACACAGAACCCCGAACCCCGGATTTATCAAGCCGGTCAAGTATCACAAAACAAAACAACCAAGACTGAGAAATAGATAGGGTTCCTAGAAATGCGTATGCATCCAAATAGGGGGACCCCAAAGAAGTGGCGTCCAGTTTGTTTTCCTCTGAACCTAGCTGACATTCCTCAAACTTGGGGAAGCAACAGCTGCAACTCGGTCCTTGATTTGCCCATTGTAGGCGTTGCCGGCTTCGCTCATGATCTCACAAAAACCGCGAGATACCGCGAGCAACAACCACGGCGACGAGACATCTTGATGTCCTTAAAAACCCTGTGCGCAACATCTAAGCGAGGCCCATACTTGGATCGTTGTTGAAGAAAGAGCCAAAGGGAATCAAACGTCTGGAGGAGTCCTGCAACAGGCGCTGGCAAAAAGCTCACTTGCAAGGACAAATACATCAAACATCACCTTTGGGGGTCTTGAAACCACAAAACGCCCTAGACGGGCGAACGGCGAACACATCCGGCCCCTTAGGCCCCTGGGTCTCTAGGGCCTTTCCCTTGCAAACCTTTTGGTTGAAGTCCTAACGGTCAAGCGGCCTTTGGAAGTTGTTGATCGGAGGTTCGAAACTGAGAGGTGTTTGGAGAATCCAACGCTCTAAACATGTTCAACTTATCTCGGCGGCTTTTCCGGGCATTGAAATCCTGACGTAAAAAATGTCTACGGAGAAAACAGTAGCTGCGGTTCCAAGAAACATGTCGCGCCCAATCTGACTTCTGTTAGGCCTCTAACTTTTGACCTTCCCAGCCCTCTGGTATCTCAGCAATCAACTTCTTCGCTGCATCTCTCACTCAAATCAGACAGAAACACCCATGATCAATAAGGGCAAACTATTAATAAAAAAAAAAAAAAAAAAAAAACAAGCAGCACTGTGAAGAAAACATCAGGGACCCCATGTCTCGGATCGCAGGTGCAAAGGGAGCACACATGGTCTCCTGGGGTCCACGCCCTGCAGGGAGGACCGCGGAAAAGGCAGGCCCCTTCTCCCCGTTTCCTCTGAGCCAAATGACGCGAAAACATTCGGTTTCCTCACTTGCCCAAAGGACCCAGAAATAAAAGGTTAACCTTTTGGCACCTCCACTAAAAATGGACCACCGGAAAACAAAAGGTCAAAAGGCCGGCTTTGGGCCACTGAGTTTCTGCTGCCAAAGCGAGGAATCTTCGTTTGGCCCGACCGGATCAAATGCCCAAGGCGTTGAACACCTCTCCCGAAACTCTCCCCGTCTCCCCAAACATCGAGGCTCGCTGATGCGCGAAGAGCCAGGCAGGTTGTCAGCTGAGGGTGCACCTCGCATGATATATATATATATATATATATACTCGGTTGCTTTCTGCTCCCCTGCTAAAAGTTTAACTTTTAGTGGTTTAGTGGAAAACCCATTAGTTGGCAAAAAGTTAAAGTTCTAACAGCCAAGCAAAATGCACCAAAGTATATGTTAGATGAATTTATATCTACTATGCATAGCTGGTATAGCCAACAAGTTAATGTGGTATTGGTTGCAAGTGAACCGCCCGTGCAAGAAACTACAGGGACACCTGGGTACGACATTCGCTTGAGTAATCATTCGCCATACCAAGTGCCCTCGATTCCCTACAGGAGCATAACATAACATATGATATACTATACAATAGCATAACATAACACAATATAACATAATATAGCACAATACATCACATAATGCCATGACGTGTGATATTGATATATGACATTGTATGTCATGTTCCAATTCAATCTACTATAATCCAATATATAATGCATAAACTAAAAAGAAACGCAGAATAAGCAACTACATAAAATATGTTTGAAATCCTTCTTTCCTGCCTTCATTCAGGAGTCATATGTCCAACTCAATCATGGCGTCATTTAGGTCGGACCACCTAAATCACTAGTTATGACGAGATGCGATGGTCGATCCATAGGAGAAATGGATTGGGACCCTACGTGTCTGCCCTTTTTCCGGGCCGGGCGTTGCGGAGCCCCGGAGGACGGAGAGCCCTTTGGCCGTTTGCTGCTCCCTCACGCTGGGATAGCTCACGTCGGTTCTCGCTGGCCTTCCCGCGATCTGGGGGGCCAGAAATGGGCCAAGAAGGACTTCAAACCGGTGTCCCTCCGAAAGGAGGAATCCGCCAGTCACTCTTGGCCCGACCTCATCTTCTCCGCTCTCAGTTGCTGAAGCTCAGCAGAAACCGCTTTTGCCTCCAGGAGAGATTCTCGGAGCGAGTGAAAAAGGTAGTAAAGGAGCCGACCAGAAGCAATGAAGAATCACAAGGGAGGCGTTTGCCACGTTGTGTCTGATCCCCGAACCGTCACTTGCATGGGGTTGATTGTGGCGCACTGGTTTATGATTGGGACTTGTCCCCTAGCCTTTCATTTCTTTAAACCGACTTTGATGGCTCAACAAGCCTCACAAACTTCTCCCAATTTTGGAATCCCAATTTCTCAAAGCCCACAAAGGGAAAGTCCCACCAAGCTCCGCAAGCCCACAAATGGGTATGGGTCAAAATAAAACCACCAGGGGGCCGCAGGTTTTAGTCTTTGCCTCCATTTACCAGGGTTCCATTTTGGGTACGCGTGTTTGACCCACAGCCAAATCATGAATGACAGAAACAATAGTAGGTGGGTTTGTTAGGTGGGTTTGTCTTTAAACAGCCTCCCAACACCAGCACCCTCCAAAAGACACACGCGCATGGGGGTTGGTCAAACTGGCCTGCAAAACGTGAAATCAAGAAGAAAAAAACAAATCTGCCCGCTACTTTGATGGGCAAACGCTCATTTCCAAAAGGTTAAAAGACAATCGTTGGATGTTGACGCGCCTTTTAGAGCACTGAGCGAAGGTCACTCGGCTGCTTCCAGGTCAAGTTTCTAGAGCTATATTTGAAACGGTTTGATAAAAAATGGAAACCCCTTATTCGAATGTTTGAAAGGCCTAAAGGGAAGCAACAGCCCAACGAGTTCTGTGGCTACCTGAACTCTTTTGCGGCTGCCTTGCAGTACCTGTAAACTTCGATTGCTAGGGACAAGTTGCTTGTTAGGAAAGAGTCTTCGGCACAGGCCAGTAATTGTCCTTTGGAGGGAAAATGACAGGATTCATGTTCTGTGAATTCAAGGGTACAAGTTGGTGCCAGCTCATGTCGCGGCTTGTCTACGAATCATCTAGCGACATGAATGTCACTCAGGCGGAACACTGTGCATGTTGCCATCTTTCATTTCCTCGGAAGGTTTCTCCTGTACCTTGTCTGGAATCGCACTACGAAACTGCAAGTTCCCTGCGCTTGTCAAACGTCATCATGGCCAAGTATGTGCCCAGGGAAACACCAATCAGTTCTCCTCGAGGCTTTTCGCCTTTCTCCTTTGGGTTTCATACATGGCTTCCGTGCCAGAGTGGCTTCCCTGCGCTCGCCAGTTGCCTCAAAACCTTCCTAACAAAGCCTAAAAAGCAATCAACGTCTTCGGGATCCTGAGGTACCGGTGCTATCCCCCGGCAAATACGGCTACCCTCCCCAAGCGGAAATCACCAGGAGGGCCTTGAGGAGGGCCTCTTTAAGAGGAAGACTGTCCTTTTTGAGGACCTCTCCTTTGGGCTGTGGTATTTTGGAGGGACACCTCGGACCCTGACATTTGGCGCAATATCCGAAAGCCGAACGACGAAGAGGTCACCTGTTCACTTCTGGTGGTGGGTTGCATATGTTTCCACTTGAACACACTATATACACTACACCAACAAACACACAAATCTGATTGGCCTGTTTCCGGCCTTTCCGTAAAGGTGATGTTTAAAACCACCTTCAGGGAGAATCCAAGATCCCAGAAAACCCATGTAGCCCACAAATGGCCGAGGAATTTTGCACGGCTTTGACAAAAGTGATGGTTCAAGCAGTTCAAGCTGCCTCTTCTTGGCGGGAAGTCAGGGAACCCTTTGGATGAAAAACGCCGCAGCTGGTTCTACAATGATTTCCACTACCCCAAACCTCTACCCCCGTTGGAAATAGGGGTTTCAAACACCAACAAGCTGCTATATAGATGTACATACCAGCAGCTGTATGTTTGTGTTTCTTTTTTTGTTGCGGGGTTGTGGATGGGGGGAAGGTTATTGAAGCCCGCTTCAGTTCTCAAAACAACCCTCCTAGTCTGGGTTTACCAACCGATAGCCGACATCACCGCCTGGCCAACCTTCGACTCAGATCCGGGGCCTGAAGTCATCCACCAGCAACGCAAGGGCTCGCGGGATGGAGTCTGGCGGTGGCTTCCAGCCGGAGGCTGTCCTAGATCCTCCAATAGAGAGGTTAGAATAAGGGTACCAACTGTTTACCGTAATTAGTCTATTTTTGTGGGGGAACCCTTCCCCAAAAAAGGGGAGAGAAGGGCACTACTGGGGGACCTAGTGCCCAATTCTGGCCCCATGACTTTACCAAAGTCACAGAAGTGGTGGACGAAATGGAAACGACTGAACCAACTTCCCCCATGTTCTGACTTTGGTAACACCCAGTCAACACGGTTCTCCCAGTCCCATTCTGGAGAACATCCTTACCTTTTTTCGGGGTCGACATGACCAAAAGCAGGAGGCTAAATGCCTCATAGTGGACCTATGGCTTCCGCAAAGGGAAGTAGTAGTATTCCAAAACCACTCCGATCAGCTTCCCATGAAAGTTGGAGGGAGGGCAAGGTAAATCTTGCAAGTAGGGAACTTGCAGGGACCCCTCAATTTTCCCCGTACCACGATTTACCGGGGTCTTGTGGTTCGACGTGCTTCACTTGCAATTATTTAGCGCATCAACCATCGCCTCGCTGAAATCTTCTGTGGTTGAAGCCCGGGAAGGGCGACATTTTCCCTCGGAGGGGGAGGGGTGGTTGGGGGTTGCCTGCTGCTTCCTCTAAGCCGCCGTTGAGCCAAACCGTGCAGGCCTTCTGGCAAGTAGCCCAGCCACATCTTCAGCGCCTGCCAAGTGTTCTGTGTGATGGCAAACAACAACACATTGCAATGTCACAGAACCTGCGGGGTGAGGGGGTCGGAGTTTGGCTTTTTGGAAGAGCAACGACTTCTGTTTGGCACACTCTTCCCTTGGTGCTATCCCCTTCGAATGCCCAAAACGAGACCTCCAGAACTGCCCATCGAGGCAAAGGCTGCGGACATGGGGCACCTGTTCTTCCCAACTCACTTGTCGCATCACTGAAATCAGCACTTCCCAAGCCCTGACAGCAAAACACCTGCTCTTTGCATCCACCAAAAATCGACAAAGCTAGAGCACCAAACAAATTTGAACCATCGTATGCAAACAAAAACAGTGTTGACTGGGACTTGAGCAGCTACGGGCACCGTCAAACTCACCCCCGCCGCAAACGTAACCATTCCACCCCCAAGTCGCCACTGAAACACACTTGTAGAAAACACGCTACCCGAAACTGTGTTTGACGTTGACCCAAGCATTCGACCTGATCGGCTGCTCAAACTTGGTTGCCACTACCCGTCGTGTTTTTGTTTTCTCAGTGCAGGAAAAGCACATGTCCCAACATATCTAACGGGAGTCCTTCTCGGGAACTCCGTGCTTGTTTTACGGCGCGGCGAAACCAGAAGGAGACCAAGCAATTCGGGTTCCCATCTTCTGAGACAAGCACAATGAATCGGTCAAACCCTTGCTGGCTTTGGTAACGTCCCAAAGCGGTGCAACTGGGTGGCGTTCATTTTTGAAGCCAGCGGAACTCCGAGCCAAAAAAGGGCATGTCTGAATTTGGGGACAGCCTCTTGTTCATGGCTTGAAAGAGAGACCTCCGAGATCTAAAACCTCCGAGCTGCCATGAGAGATCTCTTCGCGGCTCTTCGCGGCCCTGAGGCTTATAGTGTCAGGTCCACAGAGAAACTGGCCCAGAAACTCGGCCGTTCCCCGATTCCCCGGCCAATACAAACCAAGCTGCTTCAACCAGGAAATCGAGTTGCTCGATGAAACGTCAGAGGGTTTGCCCAACGATGGCCAGAAGACCCGCTTCATCTCATCTCTTTGGGCCGCCCCAGCCCCCCGCCCCCGCAAGCAAAAAGAAGACAACGACAAACTCTTTGGATGGGTCGACCCATATTATGGGGGTGTCTTCTTTTCGGGTAATTATCTGGATTCCATGGTTTTCCGGTTGGCTTTCCCTTAGAGCCAAGCCCAAGTCCCCTTCAAAAACGCCGAGCCACGCAAATCTTCCTCGCCTCAGAGTCTCCCAAGACGTCGTCGTCGAGCTCTGAGAGCACTGCCCACAAGGTGCCGAAGTCCAGGTCCACTCCCAGAGCCTCTCAGTGGCTCAGATGCCCAGTAGACCCCAATTGGAGTGAGTGGAGCCCACATCCTGGCCGAAGCCAAAAATCAGGCCGTCCCACTAAGGGGAAGGGCTAAGCATGAATTACATCTATTTGGCAGGAGCATGTGGTCAGCATGCGCTAGCAAAAACAGGCAGCCACGTTCCCGCCTAAAAGGGCGGCGGGGGCCACAAGAAATGTTTATCGGATGTGTACTTGCGGTATCGGTAAAACCGCGTTTTAGCGGGCGTCAAGGATTCTTTTGCATGGATAGTGAGATCAATCAAGGGTTCCCTTGCCCAAAAAAAGGAGAAAAAGGGCACCACTGGGCAACAAAGGTGGGGTCTTGGAGTCGCTTTCTTTTTTTTTTTGGGGGGGGGGGGCGGGGTGGGGGTGAGGGTCGGAATGAACCGGAAGGCATTCCCTAAGCCTCCCTTGAATTTTTGTTCCCAGCCCTTCCAGAAAAAAGGAAGCCACCGAATTCGATGGCCGGAAGGTTCCGGGATTTCCTAGGAAATCCAGTTGCACCGGTTGGATGGAACAGTTCAGGGTCCGAGTCCAATGACTCAAACTCGGCGAGTGAGCTCGGCGAGACCGATCTTCCGCGCCTCATGGCATTTTTGCAGCGAGGCCCGCAGCGAGAAGGACGCCTGCCGTGGCAGGTCCGTCCTATGTCTTTTTTGTCTTATATAGGGTTTCTGCATGTGGTTTGTTGGGCTAAATTGACAAAACCGGCTATTGCGCGCCCAGTAATCGTTTACTCCTGCAGACTACATGTGCTTTTCGATACCCCGCGACCGTATTCTTGCTCTTTCCGTGTTTAAAGCAGCAGGGTTGGGCAAAGTGTGTTCTCGAGCTGAGGCCTGGCCCCAACCTTCCAAGAGTTGGTGAACATAACATGGCCGCCGCCAAACTCAGGTCCCAGATTCCCTCAGAACCAGCATGAGCCAAGGGGGAGGCTCTGCAATTCAGCCAGCGCGAAAGGCAAAGAACAATGGCCCCGTTGGGGGAGTGAAATCTGAAATGCCGTCTAGCTCAAAATGCTACGCTTCTCACGATGGATCTTCCAACGTACATACCCGAGGCAGTTTCCCAACACCATCACAAGGAGGGCGCATTCCCTTGGCCCATGTTTGGGAATCAAGTAGCGGTGTGAAACAATGAACACTTGCCCACCCGGCGTCATTTTGGGACAACTACACACACTGTTGGCTACTCGCTGTTGGGAAGGCCCCAAGGGCCCAGGGCACCCCATTCTTTCACCCCAAAGGTCCATTGGCACCGCAGGATCTGCGGCCAAACGGGGGTCAAAGTATGTCACAAGGTACCAAGGGACCCCTTCATGGTCATGCGAGGGGATTCACATGCCATTCCCTTCACACGCTGAAACTTGAGCGTTCCGTAAACTGTCTCACTCCTATCGTGGACACTGCGCACGAGTTGGCAACATCGAGGGCCGGAAAGACAAAAGGCCCAAACGCAAAAAAAGCCAACTTGAAGCCCGTAAACAGGATTTCAACGGTTTTCCTACTGGACGGGTCCAGGGTCATGGTTGCAACTGGACAATGCGCCAAACACCCTGCCCGGAGCGGTTATCAGCTGCAGCTCCAGATTCCCCAGCGTGCGGTCATGCACACGTGAAAGAGGGTATTTCTGGCACCACCTGCCGTTGTAAAACATCAAGCAGGACGGCTGAATTAGATCATCCTTGAAGTGCATGCACAGCATCCAAAGCCTATTCTGAGTCAAGTTCTATTTTTATGCCTTCCCCAACACTGTTTGAGGTCTCTCGCCGGCGTAATTTGCGACAGACAGATGAACTATATGGGTCCAAAAGTGTACACAACAACATTCCACTTGGTGGACCCTGGAATGGAGCGCACCAGAACGTCATGTTAGAGGAAGATGGTCTTTGAGAAACCCCAGTCGGGCTCCAAGTTGGGCGGAGGGGGTTAACACTCCCCCACAGCCATCCATTGTGAAGGAAATTCGGAGCGCCACCCTCCATTTCAGGGGTTCCCCTATTTGGAGACAACCCACAAAGTAGGCAGGCAGTGGGATGATTGGGTCCAATTCAAGTAACCTCCTCAAAGCACTTTAAGGCACTGTGTCGGAGTTTGCTTTGGCCCGGCTCCTCTAACAGAACGGGTGGTTGTTTGCTGATTCTCCTTCAAAACAATCCCAAAACGGATACCCTACCCCCCCAGGTCGCTTTCGCCTGCGCTTCCTCCAGGCCCTCCTCAGGCAAGTCCTAGCAGTTGCGCCGAAGGTCTGGTTTCCCAGGTGGGTCTGTTGGTTCCAAATCCGGATTGAGAACCCGTGCAGTCGCCAGGGTACTTGTGGCCCGGATTTTCCTGGCACAAAAAGGTGGACCTTCAAAGAATGCACCGGTTCCTGCTGGTCTACTTTTTGAGGGCACCGCTTTTGTCTGGTTGGGCCCCGGGTCCGATTCCTCAGAAAACGGGCCACCCATCTGGGAAATCATTCGCCCAGCTTTCCAGTCGGTTGGACTGCAGGGGGTTCCAATATGCGAATCAGACTTTGCCAGCCTGAAATCAGGGATCAAACGGGAAAGCTGGGGTCAAAGCAGTTGCAACGCTGAGGTTGATCGTTTTTGCCCAGATCCTACATTAGTTCTGGTGTTTGGATTTGGCTTGCGGGTGGTTCAAGTTGCTTGAAACGGAAACCAACAGCGAACCACCCATTCCGCGGATTTTACTCTTTGGAGGCAAACCCTTTCAATCAAGACACGCATGACCCGTAATATGATATATGTCGTCCCCGGAACTGTGGGGTTGCCCCCATATGTAACCTTTGGGAAAAACAGATGACTCTGGCAAAGAATGGGACACACAACCAATCTAACCTTTGGAACCCATCGATGTCTGGGTCAGCATTGTCTCCAAGCTAAACCAATGAAACCTATCGATTTCTAACCAACCTAACCGTTCATTTTTCTTTAGTTTGGCTTTATGCCCCATTTACCAGCACAATCCCTCTAGTTGTCCAATCTCAATCGGAGGATCTATGCCAGGTCCCAAATCTACGCTTGCCCCACGTCCAATCATCGACCCCGCCTCTTTCTGCAGCTCCGCCTTCGCCTCGAGCTCAAAAGCTTCGAGCCCCTCGTCGTAGGAGGCCTCGGGCTCCGGCTTCGAGATTTGGCAAACCGCTTTGGCGTCCGGTGAAAATAAAAACTGAAACCCCCCGTTCCCCCCAAAGCAACAGAAGGAACACAACAACAACACACAAGAACGAAACAAAACCAAGAAGCTCTGTTTCAAACCATGAATCAAGAACCACGGAAAAGTGAAATAAGCTTCAGGCGCAACTGCAAATAACATGGGCGTGTCTTGCTTGTGGGGGGCCAATCATATTGCCAACAACGGAAGCATTGAAGAATGTATTGAACACATTAAAAAGGGGATTGTCCTGATACCGCGGAAAGTGGCCCCACCATTCATACTTTTCACATGGAACGCATCTGACCTGAGAAGACTGACTATGATGACACAGCCGGCCAAGAAAAGCTTCACTTTGGCCAACTCAGCAGGTATCCTCCCCTCCGCCAACGTGAAACCTGACCGAGGTTCCCTGAGAACACATGTTCTTCTAAAGGGGGGATCCTTTGTAGTTGGTGGAAGGGTAGGCATATTTGCCAAGTGGATACCAGAGGTGAAGTCCACCTATTAATGCATTGCCAAATTACTATTGAAAGCAAAGCGAATCCCAATAAAGCTAACCTTTGGCCCCCACAATTCTCTAACTATCCACCCTATTCTCGGGCCAGGCCTTCCAACCCCCATTGCAAAAACCTGACCCGCCTCTTTGATTATTTTGGTTGAATTGCCAGCTTCCCGCTACGAAACTAAGGAACAAACACTGTTGCTGGCTGTTCATGACTATCTCCTTGAAACAAATCAGACGAGGGTACCCCTCACACATACGCACGAAATGAGCCATAGCCTAAAGATAAGACTGTGTTGCCCCTCATGTTTGAGCTCCTCTTGTTTCGAATGGTTGGTGCCATTGCTTCCGTTTACGAGCAAATATCAAACATGTGGGAGACCCATTTTCGTGCTGGTTTGTTATATGGGGTCTTTTCAAAAAGGAACATGCCAACACAATCGGCCAAGGGTACCCCCCCCCCCCAAAAAAAAAAGAAGAAGAAAGAGACACACACACACACTGTGCACTACATAAACCATACCCTAAATAAAGCTAATTAATAAAGCGTTCAACAGATTTCAACAGGAGTAATGACCCTTTTAAAATAGAAAACACCGTCCTTAAACAAAGCTAATGATCTGGAAATGGATCCCAATGCACAATAATTTAAAAGTAACATTGCCCCTTTTGATGTAGTATTGCCAAGCTTCCTGAAACCTGATCGATACAAGCACAATTCGCAAGCAGTACTGCTCCTTTTAAAGTAGGATTGTCACACAGAAACATGACTGGGTCACTTCATCCTGCCACAAAAGCAGCCCTATAGTAGTGTTTGCCAGACTTCCTGGAAGTCGACCGACCTCCATCTCCAAAAAAGAACACTTCGAATACTATGTTGGACAAACAGAAATTGTCACTTAGGTGAGTTGAGGGGGGGGGGACTCCCATTCTATCAATTCAAGGTGGACAGTTCCTACTTATCCAAGACGGTGATCACTTAGTTTCAGCCCCGGTGGCCAGGTGCTGCGGATCCACAAAAATCCTCGCCTGGATGGCCGCCCAAAGCTGCGCATCTTCTGCGGAGGTCTCCGGAAGGTCGGCTGGGTGAAGAATGGCCTGGGGCCGACTGACTTGGCTATGGGTCAAAACCCAAATCGTATCCCCAGTGAACACCCCAACCCCCACTAAAATAGGTTCTAACATGGGTGGTGAATTCACCTACCCCAAAATGGGATCCCATTGGTGTTCACCCACGGCCACTTGGCTGCTCCTGTTGAGTTGCTTCGCCGCCCACGGGTGCTGTTGAAGGAACCCAAGGCACCAGGGAGCGCTTGAAAGGAACCAACAGCACCTTTGAGGGCAGAATGTTTAAGAGGAAACCAAAAGGAGACTGCAGCCCAGGTTTGGAGGCTCCATATCCTGAGAGACAGTCTCATTTCTCACGTAGGTTGACAAGCCCTTTCCAGGGAGCTTTGTTCGTGTACCAACCGAAAGGCGAAGGGGCAACCCGACTTGCTGATGCTCGCAGTCGGATGCCTGGAGCGCCGCATCTTCGTCCGGCACCGCGTGGAAGAGCTCGTAAAGCCTGGAGGTGCCACCGGTCTGCAACCGAAAGGCCCCAAGGTCAAACAAAATGGTTCGTTCATTTCGGGCTGAGGACTTTGTAGAGGGTTTTGTAGGGTTTGTGGGAGTTTGTAGGGGCCTCTGTTTGCAACAGCGGGTTCATCAATCTTCGGTTAGTCACTTCTTCAAGTAACCCAAGGAAAGTTGGCAGGTGGGATCCAGAGCTGGTCGGATGCTCCTGGGCCGCTGTCCCCCGAAACTTCGGGACAGTCTTGAGGGTTGTACCGCCTTCCAGGGGGGGGGGGTGAGACATTTGTTCCAAGGGCGTCAAAAACCAAAACCTGGTTCAGACCACCAGGCTGCGGAAGATCAACTCTGGCCCTAGGTGTGGCTGTCTAACGTGCTGCAGCAGTTGTGAAGGTGTCGTCTACTCAAGGGGCCGGAGGAAGGTACGACCAAAAATCCGAGGCATATTCTCGCGAGTCGACATGATGCTCGAAACCAACGTGAGCAAACCAACAAGCCCAACTGGTACCGCTCTGAAGGGGAGTTTGGTTTCAGTTTTCCGGTTTTCAATTTGGCCAGCGTGCCCAATGTCGTTGCGACGGCTACAATAGATGATGCTCAGTGGTGTTGACCCCGGGTTGATGAACCTGGCAAATCCCCCCCCTTCAGTGAAACACCAACCTATCAATCAGCTGAGGGGTGGGTGGGCCCTGCATTCCCAACTGTTGCGTGTAGCCTCGCCTCTGACTCTCTTCCAAAGCTTTGCGCATGTCCTCCTCCTCTGAAAGCCGCAGATTGCCGCGCTCCTCTTCTTCCAGATCCTGGGAATGCTTCAGCGCCGCCTGAGCGAAACGCGCACAGAGGGTACAAGATGCCTGCCCTCGAAAGGGAACTAAGAAGTCAACCAATGGACCCTTGGAATTTGCTTTGTCAACAAATAGGGGAACAACGGAAATACAAAAAAAAGAAAAGAAATGACGAACATAAGGAACCGCAGAAAGGAGAGTCCCGGGCCAACAGCTGGCGCTGATTCCATCCCTGCACTTTGTACACGCCCAGTGAGTGATCCGCGAAACTTGGAACGAAGTGCTCAGCTTATGGACGATGGTTCTGTGAAGCTTCGTGAACCCGATCACTTGCTCAGTGGACCCATTTATCTGTATCCTGTATAGTAGGTAATACCACCCTTTAAAATACCAATAGGAAAATGGCTGGCTACTATAACGGGAACTGGGATCCACTAGATTTGAGGAAAGAGAAGTCGCAACAAGGGTTTCTGTGGGTGAACTGGTGAACTGGCAAAAGGATCATAAAGGATCACTAGCACTGACCAGCCAAAGCCACCGCAACTAAAACAAATGCTCGAGAGTGCTTCTCCTCTTGCAGTTTGCAGGCAGGAGCTCGCAGGTGACGCAAACAGCTTGCCAGCACTGTAACCTCTGCAGCAGAAGCTAACACGCCGGGACACAAGTTTCAGCGACGGATATATGTCTTGGCTGGGCCCAACAACCTGCGATAGTCGTTGTCAATTGCAGAACTCCCCAAAGCAACAGTAATCGCCCTGAGCTCGCATCACATTCTTGGGAAACGCTGAGAGCGTGCCTGATCGCTGTGGTGTGCTTGCGCAGCGCTATTGAGGGCTGTTTCAACGGGGACACCTCTCCCAAACCACCCAACGGATCTTGGAGGTTTCCCCTGAGATGCGGTTCTTGTGAAAATACATGCACCCTCCCAAACTCTTGGGTCTTTTGGCCTTCCCAAAACCAACCCTTTTGTTCCCATTTAGGGTGTGGCTCAAACATCCATGGCAAACTGCAGGTGCTCGTCTTGGTTCCATTACCTAAGGTGCCATTTTGGGTTACCATGTGTTGGAGCCACCGCCAATTGTCCACCAGTGGCTTTGGGGGTAGTCCAAAAAAGAAAGAACTAAACCCCGCGGTTTCAATTTGATCCAACTTCTTCCTATGTGGCCATGGGTCAAAACCCAAATCGCACCCCCAGTGAAAATCCCAATCCCCACTAAAATAGGTTCTAACATGGGTGGTGAATTCACCTTCCAACCAAAATGGGATCCCAAAACGGCTTTGACCCACAGCCATTTGGGTGAACAGAGCCTTTGGAAGTTGGATTCCGGAGCTTGGTCAAGTTTTTGGACCCGTTTTTTGGTATCCATTTTCCAAAGACTCAAGTTTTTTGGACCATTCTCTTGTATCCTTTGGATCCATTTTCCATTTGCAAAATGGGTGGTGGTGAATTCACCTACCAAGAAACGGGATCCCAAAACGGCTTTGATCCATTTTCCACCAGCCGATCCCAGCCATGGGACTTGGATCTCCTCCTCCTCGCGCAGCGCCTGCCGTTGCCGCTCCTCCGCCAGCTGCAAGGACTCCTCGGCCGGCCGCAGCACGAACCACCGGATTTGCCGGAGTTGGCGTCCTTTTTGGCAAAAATTCCATGAGGTGTCCCTGAAAAGTCGACGTGGTTTCCCTGGTAAACATTTGTGTGAATGGCATAAAGCCAATTTAAACCAGTGGAACCCATCTACTTCTGGAAGTTTTGGTCAAAAAATCGATGGTGTCTCCCTGGTAGACTTAAATGGATGGCATACAGCCAATCTAAGTGGAACCCATCTATTTCTAAGCACATTTACCCATGGGGGAAAAGAGTCGGCTTATTGTCCACCTAAGCAGTACAGTGGTAGTTTTCTTTTTTTCTGGGGTCAAGCTATTTGGGCCTGAGCCAAACGTCTGGACCCCGGTGTAGAAAGTCAAAGCCTTCTTGCTATTGAAGCCAAGCCCAAGGGTGGGGCAAAAGAGCTCAGGAAGGGAAGTCTGGCGATGCTATTTCGGGCTACCCTCCAAACCCTGGCCTCGATTTTTGGTCTGCTGATCATGAAACTGGCCATGCATCGCAATTTGGGGCTGCAAAGCCAAGGGACAACGGGGCCCCGTATTAGAATCCCTTTGTTGGTCTGGTTCGGAGCCATTCAAAAAAGGGGCCGCACCGCTTTTGTGACCCTTCGCAACTTGCATGACGCTGTTTAAAAGGCGTGCTTTAAATGCAGAAAGTACTTCAAACTCGGACAATCAAATGTTATAGACCATGTAACCATCGTCGCGGTGACTGTGAAAAGTCAACCTTCGGGCTTGCTGAAGCTGAAGGCAAACCCAAATGACACACGCCGAACGATCCAAACGATCCCTCTTTTTGGAACTTTGGGTGAGGCAAGCCGAACTCCCTTGAGTTGTCCCATCTAATCTAAAGAATCAGAGCAAAAAGAAGCTCACACCGAAGGCACGGACTAGCATCCCCATCCACCGGTTCTCAAACACAAATGGACTCAAATGGGTCTGCCTCAAGTGAATTTGGTTCTCCGTTCAAAGACGATAACCAACACTGGTTGCACCCTCAAACCCAAAGCGATAGTTGTTCAAAAAGCGAAGGTCCCGATTTCGGGACAATGTCCCGCGCCCTTTTTGTTCGCGGGGTCAAAGATCGGTCCCTTTGCTTCAACTGAAGCGTGGCTCTGGAGAAGGGCAACTCTAACCCAGTGGAATCCAGGCAAACCACTATAGTTGGTAACTAGACATTTTCCTTTTGGCAATTCAAGGGCGGTTCCCTTAGTTACCTACACACGGAGAAGCAATCACTGGCCAAGTTGCATCCCCGTTTTCTGGCCATACCCCTCGGCCCCCCCGGTTGCGCAGCGGAGCGCAACGAACGACCCAGCCTTCAGCACGCGCGACAGCTCCTCCTCACCGTCAGCCGACTTGGTTGGCTGAGCCTGGCGACAGCTCTGTTGGAACCCAGGTCACTTGTGGGGATGTCATCTTTTAAGGGTAATTACCCTTTTGGGGTGGTTTTTGAAGAGAAACCACAAAGACAACCACAGTTGGGTCCCCGAGTAAGAAGACACACCTTAGAGGAACACAGCCTTACCTCCAGCCAGATGTTACCAATCATCTATGGAGGGCTATTTTGACTGCGAAGCCCATCCACTGCCATGAATTCTGAAAAGAGGAATCATAACCAAGGAGTAATGATGGACGTTGCTCGTTCAACGCAGAGCCTGTAGAAGAAGCTCCCTTGAAACAAGCAGCCACCCTTTCAAACCACCGGCAAAATGGGATGTCAAAAGTTGGGACCACCCTTTTGCAGTGCAGTCTGAAAGGAACACTTATACGAAAACCGATTGCTATTTGAAGATCTTTGAAGTACGAGTGATGGGAGCGCAGCAGCCACACAATATATGTTCATAAGCTGTTGGTTGAGTTTCGGCGCGCTGACGGAACTAGCAGCAGTATTTTCTGATAGACTTCAAATGACGCATCCCGTTAACCGGTCCAATATCAACTTTAGGACTCCCCGAGTGTCACAAGACATTTGTGTACAGGAGGCGAAACGTGTTCCAAATGGCCGTGTAATTCCCCCCACACAGTTTGGTGCAGGGATGTGCAGGGTCTTTTGCAAGACAGGTTTCGTATTCTCGCGGAATTGTATGGCTCTCTCCAATATCCCACAAGGTTCACGAGGTTCACTAACGAGGCTGACGAAAGGTTACAAGAAATGTTCCTCAAATGCAGCGTTTTGGGGAGCTAAAATACATCATCAACCTCCGACAAGGATCCCCTGTGAAAGGAACGATCATCATGAGGTCGCAAAGCAACACCCTTGCTGATGTGCCCTCGATATTTGTTGGTTGGTTTCGTGTAGGACAGGGTTCCATTTCATTTGTGTCAAGCACCCTTCACGATCCCAGAACAAGTTGACACTTGCAACCCGAATGCGATGTTTTTGCATAACCATCCAAGAGCGGAATATGGGGAACCGTTCTTGTTCAGGGTTCTGCCATATGAAGCGGAAATTTCACGAACGCACCGCTACTGCGAGGTTGCCTCTTCGCCCTCCATTTGCCCCGAAGAAACTGGACTGGACCTTCGCCCGGCTTCGGTGATCAAAACCCGCGCAACTGAAATGGCCGTTGGTGCAGTCACTGGGGTCACTCTCGGTTTGTGACAGTGCCCATGGGAAACCCGGCCTGGGACGCCGCCAGCGTCATGCGCAGCATCTCTTCCTCCATCTCTTGCTGCTTTCGCCTGCGCTCCTCCTCTTGCCTGAAGGACTCCGCTGTCTTTGCGCTCCCACGCCAAGGGCACCCTCCCATCCGCATGAAGGGTTTTGGACGACTACTTTTTGGAGATCCCCCTGCCAACTTGAAATGATTGTTGGAAAGAAGGTCGGTCCTTTGTTGTTGGTATAAAGCGCGGAACAGTTTGTGAGGCAGGGGGTGTGCCCTGGAGGGAGTGTCTGAGGTCTTGTGGGGAGCTCCACCTGTCTACCGGGATCATCTTGTCAAACAATGGCCTTGGAAGTGAGAAACCACTTCAAACTAGCACTTCGAGCACAAAGTGTGATTTTTCCATTGACGAAGGCATGACTCATGGTCAACCACACATAGGCGTCCGGAGGTGTTGTACACCTGTGTGAAACACACATATATATATATATATAAATATGTAGAGAGAGACAAAGATAAACAAATACACATACACATCCTTAGCTATGGCTCAACCAGAGGTGCGTGCGTGCGTGCGTGCGTGCGTGCGTGCGTGCGTGTGTGGGTGTGGGTGTGGGTGTGGGTGTGGGTGTGGGTGTGGGTGTGGGTGTGGGTGTGGGTGTGGGTGTGGGTGTGTGTGTGTGTGCGTGTGTGTGTGTGTGTGTGTGTTGGTCCATGTATATATATATATATGCGTATGTATGTATGCATGCATGCATGCATGCATGCATGCATGTATGTATGTATGTATGTATGTATGTATGTATGTATGTATGTATGTATGTATGTATGTATGTACGTATATACATATCATATATGCATAGCCGATGTGCCATTTCTTGTTGTTGTATCTTGAACTCCAAAAGTGTTTGGACACGCAGAAACCCCATATCAATCTGGGTGTTTCTAAAAAATAGGGACACCTCCTTTAAAATCGTCCAGAAGGGGGGGTCCTGGATTCGAGACACCACCTCGAATTTAGGTCTCGGACACATAAGCGTAGAGTCGTTCTGGAATATTTGGAGACGGTCCGGATGCATCTCCAAAGTTCACTGAGGTGGCCACAAAACAATTGGAACCAAGCACCACGAACGCCTGCAATGCCCCAACCCCCCACCACGAACGCCTACAATGCCCCAACCCGCCCTGCAATGTACTGAGACACATGCAGATTGAGTTGCTTCTTAATGTCAGCCTAGCATTCATTGCTCAACCATCTCAACCCACAGCTCCTTCAATAAATAGAACTCCAATTGAGCAGATCCTTCGGTTTTGGCAACGCCTAAAAAATGCATCCGGCTACAAGCCCCATTCTCTTCTAGGCCACCTTTACGCCATTCCATGAATTCGCAGATGGCACAATTCCCACAAGAGTAGGACTCAACCAAAACGGCTTGGAATTGCTCCAAATGAACATTCAAAGTCCGGCTTCACTCTGCGAGGCACCTTTTTGTGGGGCACCCTTTTTGGGGTTCGAGGTCAATTTGCAGGTGTGGATCGTCTTTTCTAAAGGGCACCCTCCCCAACACTGTGGTCTTCCCCTTGGTTTGCCTTTACAACCTACCAAAAAACACGGGCGGGGGGGGGGGGGTGGCGGGGGTTTTCAGCCGCGAGTTCAGATCCGAGGCGCTGGGACAAGGCCAGAACCTTCTCCAAGTCGCCGGGCTCGGTTTCCGGCTTCACAAGCGGCGCTGGGTGTTCGATCGGCTCGTCCACCTGGGCCTAAAGGAGTTCTGGTGCTGGAAACGCGCTGTTGATTTTGGCTTGGCCGTTTTTTTGTTGGTTTTGGATTGTTTTTGTGGTGCTTGTTTTTTGGTACACAGGTAGATTTTTCGGAATTTAAGGAAGAAGAAGTAGTTGATGGATTTGTGAAAGTCGTTGAACCCTCTTTAGCTATAGGAACATGTAAGCTATTACTCAACCTGTGAGCGTTTAACCTCCAATTATAGTACCGGTGACATGGGTCCAAGGGCACCGAATCGCGGACGTGGGCGGAGCATCTGAGAAAAACATTGCATGCCCACGGGAGTTTTTTTGTCTGGTGTCTCAAAAGTACCCAATTCCTTTGCCTCCACTGTTCCGGGCACACCGTTTGGAACAATTTCTGGGGTGATTTTTTTTTGGACTCGGAGCAAGCCTCTTGAAAAGCTGCGGGACCCGAGGGGGAGCGATCCCTCACGAAGCAATGGCGGAAAGAGGACACCCTTTGCTTGTTGGTTGTCTTTCAAGGAAAAGCCCTGCCCAAAACTCTTGTACAACTTGCTTTGACTTGGTCCTTTGCAAACGCAATCCCCATGCAAAAACTATGTCCATGATCGAAATCAAGGGAAGCTTCACATGAAAGCAACTCGCAAAATGGCTGACCTTTTGGATCCCCTCCAAAAACACCCTGAAATGGGCACCAACTCCCAAAACGGTGCGCCCAAATCCACTAGGACAAACCAGTTCAAGTCCCAAACCGGACATAATTACTGGAATCTCCACTCAGTAAAGCCTCTTCATCATTGGCCCGCTCTCCTGCAACCCCGCTGGCTCGTCCTTTGTGCAGAAAGGGCTTCCCCCTTTTGGTCGATACTTCGTTAAAAAGGGTCGACATAGCTTGCGCGACGACCCCAAAACCGAACATCAACAATTTGTGCGCCTCACGTGGTCGCCATTCACATTTCGGCAATTGATGGCAACTACGGCAAGGCCCCCCGAAGTCTACTCGGGCCACGGGTCACGGGCCACGGGCCCCGCCTGCTCGGCGAGTTGCTCCAAGGCCTGCGAAATCCCAGCGCTTAAAGGATCTCGACCATAGGGATTCCTCCAGCCCAACGGGTACGGGATTTTGTCTGCATTAAACCAAATTTCCTGGAAGAATGTGTGCGTAATCATGCAGCCACCTGTAGTTTTGGGTATTCCTTTTTGGCTTCCCAGAAGCCAATTCCAATTTTCCGGGGGCACATGGGTTTGTCTCAAAATGAGGGAACCCCCGCAATGCTGGGATTGCTTGTGACGTTCCCCCCCCCCCAAAAAAAAAGAATGCGATATCTGGGGAAAACGGTCAAAGTCACATGTCACATGGGGTGTGGCATTTACCGTTGGGAGTGCAATGTCCAGTTCTTATTGTTGAACATATCTTGGGGATGTCATGACCATGGGGCAATCCCGGGCAGTCATCTAGGAAGCGTTGAGATGTTTGCCATACCTTGATGATGACAATTACCGCTTCCAGAAACCACCCGGCATTTCTCAAGTCGCATTGGACGCCTCGAAATTGCGTGGAGCCGGACAGGAGTCCCAGGAGTGCAGTTCAAAATGCGGAACTGAGCTTCCGACGCATGCGGCACTGACACCCTAAGCTTCCCAACATGCCCGGGCTCGTCATTTGTTCGAAGACACAGGCCAGCTTTGAACGCGATGCGTCAATGGAGTTCCAACCCGTTTGAGGTTGATTGCCTGTCCCTGGCTTTTGACAAGATGTAAATCTTCAGACAAAGACCTTGTTACAAGGCCCAAGTGACCACAAAGATTCTGGGTTCGAACAATGCCCCAACCCAAAGGGTTCACGAGATGGGGCTGGAGGTCGGTTACACGTTTGTCAGGCCGCGTATTCCAATTCTTTCGCCTGCAGCCCCGAGGCCCAAATCCTGTGGCGTGACTTGGCATACCAAGAGGATCTAACTGGAGGGACGCAACATTGGGCGCAGAAAGTTTGTCTCACGTCAAACTGCGTTCTTTGCTGCATGGCAGAGTCCAGCTGCTCTGTGGTGGGCTCGGAATCCCTTTGTGGTGTCTCGAGCAAATTAAATAAGCTCAGGTGATATCCCCAACAGCATGTGGAACCCTGGTGGAACCCTGGTGGAACCCTGGTGGAACCCTGGTGGAACCCTTCAGCTGTTGGGGAAAAAGAGAACAAATAACTCCCAGAATCCTCGCGGAACGCCCCGGGACCATCCTTACCGCCGGTGTTGCTGAGGATGCCGCCTTGTAAAGCAAAGCTACGAGTGACAGCGCAATCTCGCCCTGATCGGGGCCCGACGGCGCAATCGGGGCCCGATCGGGGCCCGACGGCGCAATCGGGGCCCGATCGGGGCCCGACGGTGCAATCGGGGCCCGATCGGGGCCCGACGGTGCAATCGGGGCCCGATCGGGGCCCAACGGTGCAATCGGGCCCCGATCGTCCCGTGGTGCAACCCCAGCCACCCATATTATAGCTCAACGCCGGTTTTCCTTGGCATGCGGATTGCAACTGTATCAAAAGCAAAACTGGGCGATGCCAGCTTGGTACAATTGTCGGGCCCCGATCGGGGCCCGACGGCGCAATCGGGGCCCGATGGGGGCCCGACGGCGCAATCGGGATAATCGGGGCCCGATCGGGGCCCGACGGTGCCCGATGATCGGGGCCCGACAATTGGGGCCCGATCGGGGCCCGACGGTGCAATCGGGCCCCGATCGTCGTGTGGTGCAACCCCAGCCACCCTTCTTATAGCTCAACGCCGGTTTTCCTTAGTATGCGGATTGCAACTGTATCTATAGCAAAACTAGGCGATGCCAGCTTGGTACAATTGACGGGGCCCGACTGAGTCGGGCCCCGATCGGGGCGCGATGGCGCAATCGGGGCCGATCGGGCCCAAAGGCCCCGACAGTGCAATCGGGCCCCGACCTAGGCCCGGTGAACCTCGCAAACCGTTCTCACGCAACTTTCGCGGAGCTCAGCGTGAAACTTTGCTGGAACCTTTCCTCAGGGCTGCCCCATAGCTTTTGCAGAATTTGGTGTTTGACCTCATAGCCCTCGCAGCCTCGTGGAATTCTTGGAACCCCAAGCAGCAATGCCAAGCATTTACCCTGCTGCACCGTGAGTTCCGCAGCGACTTGATCTGATTTGCCACAAAGCCAACATTTGCCTGAGCAAGTGAGCAAGTCACAAAACAGTGAAAGTGTGCTAAAAACCATTGATTTCGGTTTTGCTTAGTGTTCCGCCCATGAGCAAAGCGATCTTGATCCGATGGCTTTTCAGACGACGGGCGCGCGACACACCCTTGGCGGAGCATTGTGGAGCCTTGTGGAACCCGTGTGGAATCCTTGCAGAGCTTTGTGGAACCCTGTGAAACCTCAGGGCCCACAGCCCTCGCAGAATCTTGTGGAACCCTGAAACCCTCATACAACCTTACCTCAAACCACCCCGGACCACCCCGCAGCCCTCGCAGAACTTTGTGGGACCCTGCAGAACTGTGCTGGAATGGAACCTTACCTTGCAAAACCTGGTAGAATTCTGGTGGACTTCTCATGGAACATTACCTCAAACCAGCCCGGACCGCTGGTGGAACCCTGGTGAAACCCTGGTGGAACCCTCGTGGAACCTTACCTCAAACCACCCAGACCACCCCGCAGCCTGGAACCCTGGTGGAACCCTGGCGGAACCCTCGTGAAACCTTCCTCAAACCCGCAGCCCTCGAAGAAATTGGTGGAACCCTGGTGGAACTCTCGTGGAACCTTACCTCAAACCACCCCAGACCACCCCGCCCTTGCAGAACCTGGTGGAACCCTGGTGAAACCTTACCTCAAACCACCCAGACCACCCCGCAGCCTGGAACCCTGGTGGAACCCTGGCGGAACCCTCGTGAAACCTTCCTCAAACTGGTGGAACCCTGGTGGAACCCTCGTGGAACCTTACCTCAAACCACCCCAGACCACCCCGCCCTTGCAGAACCTGGTGGAACCCTGGTGGAACCCTGGTGGAACCCTGGTGGAACCCTGGTGGAACCCTGGTGGAACCCTGGTGGAACCCTGGTGGCTGGTGGAACCCCGGTGGAACCCTGGTGGAACCTTAGCTCAGGGTCGCCCCGAACCACCCCGGAGCCTATCTGGGCTGAGACCCCAAAGCTTTCAGCTGTTGGGGAAAAAAGCGTATTGCACCAAGCACTCAAGGGGAGAAACTCGAGCAAACCAGTAAAGAAAACTCCGCCAAATGCTCTATCTGCCTTCGTCTTTTGGTTCGGAGCAACCCTACCTGCGGAAACCTTGTTGAGGGTGCTGTAACGGGCCCTCAAACTACCCAAAAAGACGGAGCATTGCCCGAACTGGCGCTGTGATTTCCGGCTTTTCTCTACGGGTGTTTGGGGGTGCAGGTACTGCAGTTCCACCCTTCCCACACAACCTCGCCTCGATGAGGCGATGCCCATTGGCCTGCAGGGCCTGTGTTTCGAGGGCACCCGACCTGGGGTGTGGGGTTAAGGGAAAACGAAAGTACCGCCACCCATGTTGGGTGGCTCCCTACACATACCCATATGGGAGACACATACCAATACGGGGAAACCAGATTTGCAAAGAAACCCTGATAAAAAGCGGGTGCTTGTGAGGAGTTGGGGGTGTCCACTCTTGTGGGACAAGTCCCTTGACTTTGCACACTCGGGCCTAATGGTAAACCAGCTGGTGCTGACCTTGTTGCGTCCCAGCCAAAAAGAACACAGAAGGCACACAGGTGAGTGGGAGCTCCGGCTGCGAATTTACGAGGCGCAAAACACATAACTTTGCTTCCGCGAGACGGAAGTTTGGATTTGCGGTTGCCCTGTTTGGCAACTGATAGTCAAGTGGGGAGTTTGCCTGGGGCACATCTGAAAACGCAGGTGCCCTGACGACTGGCTGGTATACACTGAGCCCAACGCATTCAGTTCCTCTGTTAACATCAGCCTACTCAAAGGAAACTCCATTCAGGTTGGCCAAATGGGTGTTACCATCACCCACATGGGACATGAGGGACCTCTGATCGCGATTCACTCTCGGCTTTCCCGAAACTGGGGCCTCTTCCCTTTGAATCTCATGACCCCCGAATAGATACAATCCCTGCGAACTGCAAAGATGAAGGACCCCTTGGGAGCTACGTGATAAAGCCCGCCGGAAACCTTTCAAGTTCAGTGACTCTGCAAATGAGTATATCAGAACCCACTCGTAAAAATGAGATCTCTTGACAGACCTTCCTGAGGTTACATACTAGCCGGAGAGCATCATTTAGGGACTGAGGTGGACTCCCTCGCAAAAGGAACATGTAGAGACTCCTGGTCCCTCCGCATCACCGCCAGCGATGGGCTTCTTGCTGGAATGTGATTCCCCCTATAAAAAAGAATCAAAAACGCAAGGACCACTTGCTATTTCAATAGAAGCATCATGGCTTCCAAAAGATTCTCAGGGCTAAGTGCCTTGGAGCCTCAATCCCTGTCCCTGTACTCCGCCAAAAGCTCCGCACTTGTCGACTAGGCGTCAAGCGAGCGAACCACAGAAGTCGGCCCTATATAAAGAACCAACATCTGAAGTCGTCTATGTGTGGAATCAGTGAGGAAACAAGCAAGTCATTCAATTTTGACCTATAGGTCTTCGAATTGGTCACAAAGTTCAACCCAGTCGGCGCCGAAAACTTGAAACCGACCTGACAAGCCATCCGCACATACCCCGTGTGATCGTCGAGCAAAGACTACTACACTTGGCAGCCAGCAGGTGGCATCCAAATCCGCCCGAGAAAAGACAATAAAACAAAAACACGGCCAACACCTTTTCCCGTAAAGCGCAAGGTTCCAAATTTACGGGGCGGGCTGTCCCCACCTTCTCTGCATCTACCTGAGCTTCGATTTTGCCCGGCCTTGCGTGCGGCTGCCTCATCGAAGCCCATCTGCACCAAAGTCCCCGCGTCGCCTTGGCTGGTCGAAGCGGCCCAGAAAGGACATGAGCAACCCGGACCACATGACCCAAACCTGGGTAAATTGGGTGCCCCCTGATTTGAAGGGACATTTAGGTTCCCTGATTCGAAGGGACATTTAGGTGGGCCGCCCACGTCTCATTTTGACGCGTCCCGCAACACAGGTTACTGAACTGGCAATTGTTCATGTTTTTAAAGTTTTTTTTGCATTTTGCATTTTTCCAGTTTTTCGCGGGCATTTGTTGCTCGATTTATGTCGCTGAGGTTGACTTTAGAGAAGTTAATTGTTTGGGTTTCAAGTTGTTTTTCGGTGGGAAGGGGGGGGGGCAGGACGGGACAATAATAATGCGCCTGTGTGCCCATTGTTGCGAAAGGCTTGATTCCTGCAGCATCGTTTTTCGCTGGCTGCTCGCCTTCGGAGAGTCGGAACGGAATTATCTTTTTTCATCTCGTTTGTTGTTTGAGGGCTCGGTGGCTTGCCCCGCCCCACCCCCCCTCCTCCCAAGCCCATCAATGATTGACGTTGTTGCGTTTGCTTGCGCGGGTTCGGTGGCTTGCCCCGCCCGGCCCCCTTAAACAAATCCTTTCGCTGGTTTTGGCGGCATGCCCCATCCAGCAATAGGGTGCCCAGCTCCCCCTTCCTCCAAAGTGAAGCCCGCCAACGATTGAAGTTGTTGCATGTGCTTGTGCTTGCGGGTTCGGTGGCTTGCCCCGCCCGGCCCCTACGCCTTCTGCAAGCAAGAGGGAAGGCGTCTCAGGGCAAAAGAGTCTCACAGGAAAGCTGTGAGCTGACGAACGGACATGCGTGATGCGACGCAAGAGCCGCCCAAGTCGTATGTTTCTTGCGGATCATATTTTTCAAGCGGATAGATGTGTTTTTGCAGAGCAGATATGCTTGTTGCGGTGTGCGCTTGCGGGTTCGGTGGCTTGCCCCGCCCGGCGCCCACAATGACTTACGCTGGTTTCGGTGGCATGCCCCATCCAGCAGTAAGGATTCAGAAGGGGCGCTTCTGAAACCGCCCTTTTCCGGAAGCGTTCTCAGAAAGGCTTTCGTGTGTAAGGGCGGCTCGAAAAACAAGACTTTCGTGGGAAGTCTGCCTGCAAGTCTTGTTTGGTTTTTTGAAATTTCGGTTGAACTGCCCGTAGAAGGGAAATAGCGTGAGAAAGTCTACCAATGGCACGGGGGCAAAAAGGCAGCGCAGTGAAGCAGCTTTGCTCCTACTACAAGCAGAGCCAAGAAGGACGTGAAGAACAAGTGCCACACAGCTCGCCGTGAGGAAGTGGATCTTGAGCAATGTCGGCCCTTAAGAAGCCACTGTCAGACTGTAAAGTTCTGTGGTCAAACGCATTTAGACGCCTGCCTATCAAAAAAGAAAAAAGCTCCACCCGTTGGAAGGGAAGCTCTGGACACGCAGCAACTGGCCAGTCTTTTTCAAACCTTGGTGGAGCTAGGCCGTGGCCCCAAACAAAAAAAGGGTCCTGCGGGCTGCGTGGGGCTTGTCTTTGTTTACAAACTTCAGGTTCGGAAAGACTTGCAGCGTGCCCGTGCCCATGTCTGCCAAATCGCAGTATAGCTGAGCAAAAGCTTCGTGCTCCGGCGACAAGAGCTGTCCCGCCAGCTGCTCGTCGGCTGCTGCGTCGGCGTTGAACACCTCAACGCGCCCAAGCCACTGCTGAAACGCAACTGCGTCCAGCTGGGGACAAGCCACCTGAGCTGGCACAGTTGGCTTCAGGCAGTCCTTGAATTCTTCTGCACCAGCAAAAGGGGTGGCCAAATCATGAAGCAAATGCACAACAGCCGTGGCAACTCCGACCGCAGAGAAGTCATGAAGCTTCCGTGCGCCCAGAAGCATGTGCTGAGGACGCAAATCCTCTGCGCACGTTTGCCCTCGCAAGACAAGGATCGTCTTTGAGCAGTCCGAGTGCACAGTGACGCAGGAGGCAGCGTTGAGCGTTTGTCGCGTGCGAGCCCGCAGCGACTCGGCCAAGCAAAACTTGAGCTTCTGGGCTCGGCGGCGAAGGATCTTGCCGCCGGACCAGGCAATCCCATCATCACCGCCATGTTTTCCCTTGCGTGTAGCTCGCAGAACTGCGATGAACTCTTCGAGAGATGGGGCCATCAGACGCAGTCGGATGTCTTCATTTGATGCTGCGGCCTGGTGCCTTTTGGTTTTCTCATGGTCTCGGAAGTGGCTGACCTGCAATGAAGCAATGGTTCGAAACTCCGCTGACACATGCCCAGCAGCTTTGCAGGCAGCACAGCTGACGGAGAAGTCGCCTGTGTCCCACTGCACAGCCTCCAGCCACGGGAACTGCTCGGTCCACCGCCTGCCAAAGCGGGCCCATGCGCTCTGCGCGGACATTCCGGGCAGCTTGGGCCAGAGCTCTGTCCAGAGGGCGCTTGCGGAAAAAAACTTAAGTTTACGCACGAAGTTCCTGTCCAGAGGGCCTCTGGAATCCGAAGGTCGACTCAACAAGCCGCAGCGCTGTGGACTGTCCAAAGAACTAGAAACGTTCGAACACCGGGAATTTTGCGTTCCCCGAAATCCAAGAATTGTAGTCCACTCGACGGTCCGCAGCGCTGTGGTTTGTGGAGACAACTTATGGAAACCGGAGACCCTCTGGACAAATGGGGTCTGTGGAAAAAAACTTAAGTTTTTTTCCGCGGACCAAGCTGATCGGGCGAGCGTACGTGTCATGTGGGAAACTGGATGGACGTGACCGGACTGTCTCTCGGCAACCCTTGATCCTCAGCACTTCATGACGCCGGACGTCCTGATTCAATGTCCTTGGCTGGCCGCATGTTTTAAGCACCGTTCGATCTGCGTTTGACATCTCTCTGCAGCAGCAGCGGGGGCACGCCGCCGACACAAATCCAATGTGCTGGGGCAAGCCACCAACGCGGGCCGGGGCACGCCGCCTGAGCCACATCATGGTTACCAAACTCACAAACTTACGCGGCAGAGCGCGCAAAAGCCCAGCGTTGCGGCTCAGTTGGGCTCCCTGTCCGTGGGGTCGTCCTCCTCTTCCTCGGCTGGGTCTTCAGTGGCCGGCGGCGCGGCAGCCTTAGCCTTGACTCGTCTGCCCTGCTTGGGGGCTGGTCCGGCGCCTGGAGCAGGCGGCGCAGCTTTCAGCATGTTCTCCACCAGGTCGACCAGCGCCGAGCCACTGTTCGGCGGCCCTGCCCCCCGTTCTTGGCAGGAGGAGGCACTGGGCCAAGCTGCCCAGCCTGGCTTTGCTCACCGGCGGCGCTTTTCCTCCGGCCTCGTCAAGTTGCTGTCACCGCTGTCCGCCTGCGTCGTGGTTGGCAGGCACGGCGAGACCACTTGGTTTCAGACTGGTTTGAAATATTAAAGCAGCAGAATAAACACTGCGTCTGTGCATAAAACAAAGCACTGGCCTGCAGAGCGTCGCGCAGCTCTGCAGCGTAATACTGACTGCTTGGGCTCTGCATGTGTGCCCACAAGCGGCCGAGCGCGACATTCATGTGAAGACTATTTTCCAGGCTGAGGTAAGCCGCCAACGCCGTCGCTGCTGCGGCTGCCTTGCTCGTCAGTCTGACCCTTGCCCGCCGCGCTGCCGCCTTTGAGGCCCTTCCCGCCAATTGGCACAACCACGCCCATGAAGAAACCTACGATGACGCCAGCAACGAGCGCAATCGACATGGCTGCAGCTTTCACGCCAGTGATGGGGCAAGCCACCAAAACACGGCCGCGCCTGCTAACTTGTCTAAGAGCCGCCAAGCGAACACAGCGCGTCTTGACTTGCCAAGCACGGATGGTTTTGCAAGCGGGCCGCAGTGACCAAACCTTGGAAGCAATAGAAAACAACTGCCTTCTGAGCTGTCGCCATTGAGTCTGTGTAACCGCACAATCAGGAAAACTTTAAGGTCACTAGTCCAGATTTGGCGTGGGGCCAGGCCCCACTAAAAGTCTGGTAGTAACAATGCGCGCGCCCGCAGCTTGCAGGCAGACTTCCCACGAAAGTCTTGTTTTTCGAGCCGCCCTTACACACGAAAGCCTTTCTGAGAACGCTTCCGGAAAAGGGCGGTTTCAGAAGCGCCCCTTCTGAATCCTTACTGCTGGATGGGGCATGCCACCGAAACCAGCGTAAGTCATTGTGGGCGCCGGGCGGGGCAAGCCACCGAACCCGCAAGCGCACACCGCAACAAGCATATCTGCTCTGCAAAAACACATCTATCCGCTTGAAAAATATGATCCGCAAGAAACATACGACTTGGGCGGCTCTTGCGTCGCATCACGCATGTCCGTTCGTCAGCTCACAGCTTTCCTGTGAGACTCTTTTGCCCTGAGACGCCTTCCCTCTTGCTTGCAGAAGGCGTAGGGGCCGGGCGGGGCAAGCCACCGAACCCGCAAGCACAAGCACATGCAACAACTTCAATCGTTGGCGGGCTTCACTTTGGAGGAAGGGGGAGCTGGGCACCCTATTGCTGGATGGGGCATGCCGCCAAAACCAGCGAAAGGATTTGTTTAAGGGGGCCGGGCGGGGCAAGCCACCGAACCCGCGCAAGCAAACGCAACAACGTCAATCATTGATGGGCTTGGGAGGAGGGGGGGTGGGGCGGGGCAAGCCACCGAGCCCTCAAACAACAAACGAGATGAAAAAAGATAATTCCGTTCCGACTCTCCGAAGGCGAGCAGCCAGCGAAAAACGATGCTGCAGGAATCAAGCCTTTCGCAACAATGGGCACACAGGCGCATTATTATTGTCCCGTCCTGCCCCCCCCCTTCCCACCGAAAAACAACTTGAAACCCAAACAATTAACTTCTCTAAAGTCAACCTCAGCGACATAAATCGAGCAACAAATGCCCGCGAAAAACTGGAAAAATGCAAAATGCAAAAAAAAACTTTAAAAACATGAACAATTGCCAGTTCAGGTTAAATGGTCGGTTTACACGCTTGGCCGGGGGGGGGGGGGGAAGCATACTTGCTTTCCGCAAAAATCAGAACAAATAGAGAGCCTTGGGAAATGTCCATGACTACGAACTGAAAACTTGAAAACCAACAGACCAAACGGCTGGCTTTGAGCATGTCCTTTGCACCTCTGCTCTCCAGTTCAAAGCAAAACAGAAAAAGTCCTTCCCAAGCCTCCCGCATACAAATCAAAGCAACAAAAAAAACATCAAACAAACAAAAACTTCCCGCCCCACCCACAAACGGGTTTGAAGCCCCCCCACCAAAAAGAATGTTTGTTCCGATCATGGGATAGTGGTTCTGCAAATCGCCACCGCCACACACCCACGCCTTTTTGCCCAGCGGCAGGACTCCGTCTGCTCGCTGGGCGCCTACCGAAGCTTCCCGAGCGAATTCGGGCCTTTCCAGGCTCCAAATCGGCGCGTTTCGGGTATGCCAATCCTAACAGGAGGTAGTTCGTGTCACTCAGTGCTGCCCACGTGCTCTATGAGTTGGAGTGTGGTTGTCTTTTGGGAAGCACAGCGCCCAGTGTGTTTCTAACGGTTGATTTCAAAGATTGAAAGAGTCTGCAAGTACCCGGCCTGTTTCAAGCGCATGCTGCAGAGCATCCCCAGGCAAAAAACATGTTTGCCTTTTTATCACCGAAAGCCAGTTTCTTGTTGTTTACAAAATGCACATGTTTTGAGAAACCTAATGTGTACAGATAGGGAGACATACACACAAAAAGGCTGAGGGAGTGTGCTTCAAAGAGATATGAGGGGTAAACAGCTCTGCCTCGCAACAGAGAATGCCGAGGAGGTTCTAAAGATGAGGTTGCCAAGGGGCGAACTGGGGTTTGCAAGGCATAAGCAAAGCAAGTGGTTTAGTGTTTCCCTATTTTTGTGTTGCACTCCTTTTTCACAGATTTCGAAAAGCAAACTCCGACCGTAAAACATTGTTTGGCGAGCAATAGGTCCAAAAACATGTATTTCGTTCAATACCCTGCCTCTAGCCGAGTTTTGGGGTAGCAGGCCTCTGGGCGGCATTTCAAAGCGATCTGCTTTTGGGTAAACACAAAGCAACGCATCTGCAGATGGGCTGTGTGATAGGCAGCGTCTACAAAACCCGCTTGACACGTAGCTTCCCCTGGCGTGTAATCAAACACTTCCTTCTCGGCGGCCTTCCTTTAAACAGCAAACCCAACTGGAACACATAGTAGTGAAGGTGTGACACTCATGCACCTGCGAAAAAAAAATCCATGGTTGTGGGATCATCAACGCACGCGGTGAAACAAAGTCGTGCCCACCCCACGGGTCAGCTTACACCAGGGTTTGACGTGGCACAACGTGAGTGGATCCGAGACCCTCCGATCCATTGCACAGAACAGTTTCTTAGACATCTTGCATCCAGGCCACCTCCTGGCAACTTTCATGTGTTTCAGGTACTTTAGTTTGTGGCTGGGTTCAAAATCCAAGATTCAAGATTGAGGACACTTTATTGGGAAGCTTGGATCCAGGCCACCCAAAGTGTTTGGCTGAAACTTTTAGTGTTTCCCAAAACTTTTAACTTTTTCGGGATGGCCTGGATCTAAGATGTCCAAGAAACTGTTCTCCGCTATCTTGGATCGCGGATCCAGCCCAACAACACGAAAACCCGTAAAGTATATTTTGACATATGGAGGCACTTCTTGTTGAACTCAGGAAATGCCCAGATTGAACCCAAAGCATGACCTACACTGCCCATTTCAACCTTCAGGAAAAAAAGCAATGATCTGACAGATGGTGATACATACAGCATTTGCATCTTACTGCATGTTTGCCAAGCAGAACCTGTTCTTGGTTTGCTTCGTTACGGGCCTTGGCCGCAGGCGATCAGATCAACGCGAAGCGTCGCGACCCTCCCTAAATGACCTCCCCCAACCCCCACCGCGGAATTTGCGAGAAGGCTTGTCAGGAGCTAGTCGTTGGCGCTTTCAGTTGGCGGCCTTGGAGTGGGCAAGCCTTGGTCACTGTAGTGGTGCACGCATTGTAATTGAATCTTGGTTCAAATCCAGTGGCTGTTTGGTGCATTGTGTTTGCGCATCACCTGCACATCTTCAGCTAGCAATGCCGGCACCAGCACCTAACGTCACCTCCAACATCCTCAGCATTGCCTGCAAATCACTGTCCAACAAGGAAGCTAGTACCTTCGCCTTTCTTTCAAATGCGGCCTTGGCCCAAGCATCCCCAAGCAATTTGCGAGCGCTTGGAGCCTCTGCGGGCACGCTGCAGAGTGTTAACATGGAATTAGACAAGGAAACTAAACCTCGAATTTGACGAATCAATTCCAACTAGCAATTCCAATTTTCTTGTTCTCCATTTGTGTTTGCTTATTCGACATGCATACGGAGATACAAGCGGCTAAAGTTGAACTTGAACTTGAAAGCAGCATATATCAAATTTGTTGTTCTTCCCATATGTGAGTTTCAAGATGACAACTTGATAAAACCTACGTGGACAAGCAACATCTTTTAGGTAGGACTGCTTTCCAAATTGAATTTAAGCGAATAGAGGTAGAGTTGTGCTGTACGTGGAGTCATACACGTATAGTTTAACAATAAACCAATAGCACTGCACAAGGATATGGGACACTTGAATAATTGATCTGGAGATCAAATTCAAATAGCCGTCTATTCCCCCCCCCCCCCCGAATTGACGGTTTGCTGAATTGTTCCTGCACGATAAGAGTAATTAAGACATGATGACAGAGCTCATTCAGGCACGCGTTGAAGCTGCCATGTGCACTTTGAGTACTACTCTTGTCATGAATAGCTACGCTTTTTGAGCTGGAGCCGCCAGAGCATGTTCCTCTAAAAAACGCGATTCGCACTTACATGGAATCGAAGAGGGAAGCAAGTTCTTGTAAGATTCGCTTGACGTAACTTTCAAAAAGCTCATCGATGGTGTTTCTCCAAACTTGAGCCCTGGGCATATATATATATATATATTCATATTATTTGTAGATACCCTCCCACCAGCGATTCCATGGGTTTGTGCACAGAACCCTGTAGAAAGACTACTTTCCTCTTGGAAAGGGCCTTTTTTGCACTTCCATGTTAGTTGCTGGGAGGGTATATGTACACTTTTGTACCGGGCATGGAGGACACAAAAAGGATTTTCTACAAATACTGTGAATGTGTCCAACATCAGGGGTGCCTCCCCCGAACTTTGGAACCAATCCGTTTGCAAACCCATCGAGCGTCACATCAAAACATACGGCCACGGATCAAAATCCAAACCGTACCCCCAGTGAACATCCCAATCCCCACTAAAATAGGTTCTAAAATGGGTGGTGCACCTACCAACCAAAATGTACCACTGGTTTTGACCCATACCCATATTTTTGCACAGGCCTGCGTCTTCTGGATCAGCGTGACCTCACATCCACAGTGGCTCGTGTCAACTATTGAACAAATGGTGAACCGGGGTCTCAAAATACCGGAATCCCCAAGATGGTGCTTGTCCTAGTGGCTTCCCTCTAAAAATTACCCCACAAACACACACACGCACACACACGCACACACACGCACACACACACACACACCCCTTGGACAGTGAACTCATTTGCTGACGGAAATTGGGTGAGCCCCGACCAGATCGAAGGTGAGGTTGGCTGGAAAGTTGAACGTTTGTGTTTTGTTTAAATGTGAAGGTACCAACCAAGCCATATTTTGGGTAACATCGAATGTTGCCGAGGCCAGGTTGGAAAGCAAAGTGATAGCACAGAGGTGACAGGCTGTGCCCACTGAGAGTTGTTCTTGTTTCAAGTGTTTCTTCAAGGGGAATGTCATGGTTTTATTCTTTCAAGGGTTAGCTTCATGCTCCTACCATGCTCCTGTCTTGCTCGCCATACTCCAAGGGAAAAATGTCATGATCCCTGTTTCCAAGGGATCATGTCATGCTTCCTTTCTGTCCAAGGTGGTTTCTTTCGAGTTCCATTGAAAGGCCATCCAAACGTGGTCGGCTCCCTTGAAGAAAAGGCTGTTTTGGTTGGGTTGTCCTCTCTGCAAAACGGGCAGCCAAACCGATGCTTACATGTAGGCATGTGTAAAAATCATGGGACCCCCAAAACTGGTTGCTTTCCTTTGGTTTCTTGTTAACCCAAATGGTACCCTCAAAAACAATTCCCTTTTCTTCCACAAATCCAAGGGGACGCCTTGGAAGGCGGTTGCCGGCTTCCAACTCGTGCCTCGTTTGGCAGAATTAGAATCATTTTCGTGTTGGGGTTGATTCAATACTGCGGAATCCGCCAAACGCAAAGAGATTTGGAGGATTCCACTGAAGAGCTGCAAGAACGCAACCCCAATGTGGTACCCTGAAACTTGACACACCTGAGCAACTCAACGCCTGGCTGGCGGAGTGGCCGTCAAAAAGGAAGCAAGGCTGGCACTCAACATCATAAACCTAGGGTCGACGAACATGCTCTACCTTGGAAGGACCAACCTGCTGCACTGGTTGGCAGGTGGCTTATCAACCAGTAATCACACGGTTTTACTCATTCACGGTACCCACAACATGGGGTTCCTTGTGGTGTTCCTATAAGCCGGGCTGAAAAAGGTACGCCGCAAAAAAGACACGCACAAACACACACAGACACACAGACACGCAGACACACCAAATGTTTTCCGTTGTATCCTAAGCAGTCTTCCAAGAACACACACACACTTCCAACTACACCAGAGGTGAAGGATTTGCAACTGAACCAACATGACGACAGCTGCATCCTCTGTCTGAAAAGAACCGGACAAAGGTACCAAGGTACCTCCTGCGAGTATCGCCCTTTTTGTCCCGTTGCAGGGCAATTTTTTGTTTTGGGTTGCTTTTTGTTTGTCCAAGTCTTCTTTCTGTGCTTGCGGGCCCCTTAAAAGAACAACAACCCAACCAACAAAAGCCAACACCGAGCAACACCGACCCACTGAAACCCGCCAACATCCAACCGTGCTGGGGCCCCTGGAACGAAGAGAGCCACAAAAAACAAAAACAAAGAACAAAACAGCCAAAAAAACAAAACAACCAAACAACAAAAAGAACCAAAAGCAAAACCAAAAACGCCAAACATCCGGGCCCCTGAAAAGAAAAACAAGAAGCCACCCCCCCACCCCCCAACAAAAACAACAACAACCCAATAGCTAACCCCCAGAAAAAGTAACCCCAAAAAACAACCAAAACAAAACAACAAACAAAAAAACAACCCCAAGAAAAAGTAGCCAAAAAAAAACAACCAAGAAAAAGTAGCCCAAAAAAAACACCAACAAAAAACAAGCCCAAGAAAAAGTAGCCCAAAAAAACAACCCCTGAAAAAGTAGCCCAAAAAAACAATCCCAAGAAAAAGTAGCCCAACAAAACAATCCCAAGAAAAAGTAGCCCAAAAAAGACAACCCCAAAAAAAAGTAGCCAAAAAAAACAACCACACAAAAACAACCCAAAAAAACAACCCCAAAAAAGAAACAACCAACAAAAAAAAAAGAAAAACAACAAAAAAAAACAACCCCAAAAAACACAACCAACAAAAACACAACAAACAAAAAAACAACCCCAAGAAAAAGTAGCCCAAAAAAAAAGGCTCAAGAAAAACAAGCCAAAAAAACAACCCAAAAACAACAACCCAAAAGAACAACCCAAAAAGAACAACCAACAAAAAAACAAGCCCAAGAAAAAGTAGCCCAAAAAAAACACCCAAGAAAAGGTAGCCCAAAAAAACAACCTCAAGAAAAACAACCCAAAAACACAACCCCCCCCCACAAAAAACAACCCCAAGAAAAAATAGCCCCAAAAAACAACCCCAAGAAAAAGTAGCCCAAAAAAACAACCTCAAGAAAAACAAGCCAACAAAAACAACCCAAAGAAAACAACCCAAAAGAACAACCCAAAAAGAACAACCAACACAAAAACAAGCCCAAGAAAAAGTAGCCCAAAAAAACACCCCCAAGAAAAAGTAGCCCAAAAAAACAACCTCAAGAAAAACAACCCAAAAAAAACAACCCCAAAAAACAACCAAAAAAAACAACAACAAAAAAACAACCCACGAAAAAACAAAGGAAACAAAAAGGAAAAAAAGGGAAACAAAACAACCAAAAACAACCCCAAACAAAACGGAGCCACCGAACAACATTCGAACCCCGGGCCCCGCGCCACGGAGGCCGCCGGGCCACTGCCCAGGAAGGCGAAGCTCGCGGGCCTCGGTTCTGAGCCGGGCGACGTGGGTTCCGCCACATGAAACAAAATTGTTGTTTTTTTTTACGACCGACCCAGCCAAATAGGGTAACAATGGTAACATTTAATTTGCTTTTGGGGATTCCCGTGAAGGGGAGGGAAAAAATAAAGAAATGGGATTCCAATTTTTTGGGGTTCATTTTTGAAGCCACATGGAAAAAATGCTGGAAACAAAAACGGCGCGGTGGGTTCTTTTGAAACCGCATGGAACAAATTGGTTTTAAACAAAAGAGACATCCACATATGGTACACATTTGTTTTTGGGAATATCTGGATGACCAGACTGGCCGCTCTCCTGGGGCGAAATGGATTCAACGTTTGGTTGGGTGTCAGAAGCACCCATTAACCTCGAACCTGACAGGAGGTTATTGAAAAGACCATGTTCCTTTCAAGGGACCCCCTGTCAGGCTCCATGTTAATTGGTGGGAGGGTAAGAAAATTAATCCAACATGGGAAAAGAAAAATCGCCTGGAGCCAAGAGTTCGCTTGTTGCTTCTGGGGAAAACAACCTCTCTCAAACAAGCCGAAAGGTTTAAGAGCCAACGATAAGACCCACCACAATGGTGCAAGTAGATCACAATCATGGTCACATGTCAACCAACAAGCTCAACGACACACTCGCCATGGGGTAGCTTGCACTCGCCAAGGTGCCCAAAGGCTCTCAAATCAAACAAAATGTCAAGCCCAGTGCCCTGCCATCTAAAGGAAGCTGAAGCCAGCCTTTGGGAGTACAACCCCCCCCCAAAAAAAAATAAAATAAAAAAATCACCCCGGCCCCCCCCCCCCCCCCATCGCCATTGACGAGGCTGTCCCAGTTCCCATTCCACCTGATCCCAGGGCTTCGGATCCGTGGCGCCGGCTTCGGATCGCCGGCTTCGGATCGCCGGCTTCGGCGGCTTCGGCTCCCAGCCTGTCACGGAGCAGCTTGGACACCTTGGGGCGATCCTCCCCCATCTTCGCCAGCAGAGGCGCCAACTCGGATCGCGAAGAGGGGCTTTTGATGCGGTCAAAAACCAAATTCATGTACTTTCAGTGAACATCCCAATCCCCACTAAAATAGGTTCTAGAATGGGTGGTGAATTCACCTACCCCACAATGGTACCATTGGCTTTGACAACCACAGCCATTTGGGTGAACAGAGCCTCTGCAAGTTGGGCTCCGGAGTTTGGTCAAGTTTCGGGGACCTCCAATTCGTGGCAATGGGCGGAGTCAAAGGGTGTTTCTGACCGCATGGCTTCCGCAAAGGTGCCAAATCGTCAATCCCTAAGGGGCCCAAAAGGGCCCGCGAAATGTCCATGAGGAAAATGCCGCGTGGTGAACCAAAACGCGGTGGTCGACGGACGGTCTTAAACGGAAACCAATCAACTACATGCAGAACAAAAGAAAGCCAACAGAAATCACATCGTGGGCCACGAGTGAAACTTGCATGTGTTTGCAACACATAATATGGGAAGAATGAACTTTCGGCCATGCAGCATATATCAAAAGTAGGGATGCCTCGATTCTCGATGTCTTTGGTTTCACGGCCGCTTTTCGGCTTCGTCCCAAAAAGGGCCGCTAGTTTTGAACACCCGCGTGAGCCATGGACAGAATGACTTGTTTACCCAAAAGATACTGGAAGATGTGAGTCTCATGGCTTGGGCGGAGTGTGCACAGGTGTGCACTGGTGGCGGGAGCTGGAATCATCCCAATGTCTGCTGTTTGAGCACCTGTTGGCTTGTCTCCGAGACCTCTTCAAGCGAAGCTTCAGGCAAGCGTGGAACATGGAAGTCGGCGAAGGGTTCCTTGTGACTGAAGCAAGACATGGCAAACCAAATCGAAGTCGCTTTGCCCTGAGCCATGACATTGGCCGTAGCTTGCAAAGCGAATTTTCGCGGCCGGGGGCGGAGGCGGCGGGGCGGGGGGGAACCGAAGGCGGAGTCTTGCGCCTCGAGGGGAAATTGCCCTCCTGAGTTCCAGGTGGGTTGGTGGGGCAACTAGTGACCATTGAACTGCACCAAAGCAAGCGATTCGAGCATCCAGAAAGGTGCCAGGCGAAGTTGATTCCTGCGGCTTGTGGCCTGTATTGGGTTAACCTCCAGCAGGGCTCCTGAGAATTCTCCAGTAGAAACATTGCCGTAAATCAAGTCAAATTGGAGAAACAATTATGCAAGGATGTCCCCTTCAGCATTGATCTGGTCTTTTGTGATAGCTTCTGCAACTGGGGCTAGCAACCAAATCCACAAACCCTTGTGGTTTCCAACTTGGACATTCCAAAATGGAGAGTGCTCCAAAGAGTGGATTCCTCGCTTTTGTCCTCCAATCCAACACCTCTGGGAACTTGACGTGAAATACGGCGGTTTCCCTTTGGGGCATGAACGTTTCGCAACGAGGCCATGGATGACCTCAGAATCCATGGCCTGGTGTTCATCAAGAGGAACCCCAACTTCACGGAGATGGACGTGCCCTTTTGGAGTTGAGCCGAGGGAAAGCTCTCCCAATGTCAAGGCCCCAGAATCTCCTGTAACCAAACCCTTGAAACCAGGTATTCTGACCATGGCACGCATACAATTCTGCTTGGGGACTGGGCCAAACCAGGGAAGCTAAGTTGTGTGGTCAGTGTTGGTTTACCTCTCTCCTTTTTGAAGTGTTCCTGTTTCCCTCAAACCAAAACAGAATGTGACCAAACACACGCAAGGAGAACAACTTTGAATTTCAGCGCCCCTGGTTGCGCTTGAAAGGACTTTAAGTCCGGCTGAAGGGCGGCTCCAAAGGATGCCCTGAAGTTGCGGCCAGGGGGCGTCGGCATGTGCGGCCAGCGATCCTGGCAAGGAATGATCTGAGGGCGTAGAAACAAAAGCTGGTGACTCTCTTTGAAGGACAATCTATATACAGTTCTGAATTTGAATGGTTCAGATTGAAGCAAGCCTTTGAGCAACAAGCCAAGATCCCCAACAGCCCCCTGAACCTCCCTGGAACCTCCGGAACCTCCCTGGAACCCCACTGGGGCGCGGTGTCGGAGGCTACGAAGATCCAAAGCAAGGATCATCTGCACGGTTTTTCTTGGCCCAAACGGCACGAGTTCCAATGCTTCAAGTTCTTTCGAGTCAAGATTTCATCCCGGCTGTTGGAAGTTGACATAGGGGAAGCTAGACGATGACAGGCGCAGCTTAGTTTGTTCCTCTGATATTGTGAGCTGGGTGATCAGCACTCTGGCTTCGCCCATCGTGTGGAGTCTCCCGAAGGGCGCGAAAAGATGTATGATACATATCCAACAGGGCACAACAGCTGGCATCCACCACAAACGCAACCGAACCATCCGGAATAGATTCTGGCCATCCAAAGCCAGGACATTTTGGGCCCCTTCACCGTCCAATCTCAAGCTTCCGGATATGTCTCCTTCAGACAGCACGAAGCTCCTTTTAAAAAGGCCCAATGCTTAGCCATGTGCCCAGTTTGCCAGTTCAGGTATCGTTTTGGGGGAGCTGAGCTGATGCCGTTTTGGGGATGGCTCAAAAGGCCAACCGAAAGCAAACTGGCTTGACGAAAGTGGCCGAAACACCAGAGGATGGTCCAAATCTGCCAAATTGGATTTTCCGCGTGTCCACGGTGGGAAATCCTTATGCGGGCCATGGTCATCCTTGAACAGGAAAACTCCATAATGACTACTTTGAAGCTTCCATGACCACCCACCAACCCGCAAGGTGTCACAATGACCATGGCACGAAGGATCCCCCAAAGTCAAATTTGTGGTTTTCCATATGGCCGACATGCATCTGCAAAGTCTGCATATGCTTCAAAACCCCAAAATAAGGAATCCCCAGGTGTAGGGAGCACATCGTAAGCTCGCTTCACCTTCAGGTGAGGCGAAATCTGCGAAGCCCTGCTAAAAGTGATTCACTTTTAGTGGTTTAGTACGGAAAACCCAAATTTGTTGGCAAAAAGTTAAATTGTCCTAACAGCCAAGCAAAATGCACCAAAGATGATACGTAGCTGCCGGGCTTTTTCCGAACACTTCCCACCAGTCACAATCGTTCCAAAAACCAAACCGGCGGGCGTTGGGCAAGGCGGCAAGGGGGATGAGAAATCACGCCGAGGCCGGCGGACGGTGGTCTGCCCCTCGGCCGCTGCGAGGACCTGGAGGCGAAGGCGGAGCGTGGAGTGATGCCATTTGCCGTGGATAGGTACCCAGGGGCCTGCCACCCTCCAAAAACATGCGCAACGCCGATCCCGAGTTCATGTTTTGTTGCCCAGGTCGGCCCCTTTTTCGCAGAGTATGTACTGTGCCCCCAAAGGCCAGAGTTTCTCAAACTCACTATCACTCCAAAAGCTGCATTTCAGCTTGGGCTCCGTCTATAGTGATCCCGTCCTTTCGGGAACCTGGGGGGACGGCCCAGGTTGGAGCCTCTGGGCAGTTGTTCAGGGGGCCACGTTTCAGTGAGGATTGGTGTAGTGCGGGGTTTCTGGATGCGCGCAAACATGGTGAAAACAACTTAGCTATAACAACTCTAGCCAACATCTTCGGAGGATGAACTGGGTCTTTCTTGCATGTGTAAGCTTGGGCCCCGTAGGCCTTGGAAGGTCACAATCACGACGAACGACCTCCCCACCCCGAAAGCCAAAGCGGCTTGCAACCACAAAAGCGGGTCGAAAAACTGGGTCAACCAGTCAAACCAGTTCATGCTCTTGTGGATTCCCCCACGCATCCCCCACGCAACAAATCAATCACCCGGTGACAAAAACAGGGCCCCCGAAAACAGCCGGTTTCCTATCAGTTGTTCTTTAGGCGCCATCCCCCAGCGCGAGCAAAACTGTGCTGTCAAGTGGGGAAGGCAAGCATGTTTCAACATGCAAAAGGTTGAAGGTCAAAACAACGAGTAACCAAATGGAAACACTTGGGCCCGCTATTTGGCATCCACTTGGGCGGGTGAAGTGTTGCGCAGACTCAAGAAACCGCCTTGGCGGCTGCTCGGCAGAATTGCTCCTGGACCGGATGCGGGAATTCCGCCGGGGAGTTCCCCAGGGCCCAAGTCAAGCCCCACATCGAAGAACCGACGCACTTCCAGTTGGGCGGGATGGCGGGGCCTGGGACCCTTTTGACGGTCAAGCGATGGAGGGAATGGGATGAGTTAAACAATCCAATTGCAGCTGCGCTGCCCGAAGACCTGAGAAACCCAAAACCCGGTGAGGCAACACAAAAACTCTTAAGCGTCCGCTGCGCGATGCTGGCGCCAGCAAGCCATCACCACTTGCCGCCACTTCCCTGTACACCAGCTGGAAGCACGTGAGCAACACCTTTGCCACATGCGAGAGGAGACGACTCCCAAGCGAGTACAGCTTTTGCTGAGTGTATCGGGCCTATATACACTGGACGCGGTGCCTGCGCAATGTTTCCGCGGGTGTGCGAACTCATGGAAAACTACCTGCGCAAGCCTACGCTACGCCTAGTGCCTACGCCTTGTGCCTTTCGCGGACGCTACCATTGAGATTCGACAAACGAGGATGAACTGGTCGCAAATGGCTGTGGGTTAAAAATAGGTACCCCGAATGGAACCCTGGTAAGTGGAAACATGGACCAAAACCTGCGGTCCCCTGGTGGTTTAATTTTGACCCATAAATGAAGATGCAGCGGCGCATAAAGCGAAGACCTCCAGGGAGAAAGGCCGAATCTTCTCGCAATGCGAAAGGCCCCTGGCCACCCAATTGTCGACGTGCGCCTATGCGGGGTCAGCGTTCACAGAACCACACGCCTACGCGAACCTGGCTACGCCGGACTTTCTTGAAACGTAAAAACGCGGAGGACCTACGCAATGCGTTTCCCCACCAGATTTGCCTGCTCGGTGCCTCTGCACAAAAACAACTCTGCTCGAGCGGGGCGAAAGTACTCGTTCGCACCCAAAAGCAAAGGTTCGACAGACAATCTAGTCGCCAAAGATCTCAACACGAAACATGAGGCATGACTTCGAGCAGGGCCGTCGGGGACATCTCCAACCCAAATCTCTGAGTTCGAGTTGACACCTGTTCAATCCCTAACCGCAAAACAACCAAACCTCCCGGTTGTTGGAAAGCACGCAAACTGAAAGGATCCCCCCGGCGGTTTCTTCCAAACCATTTGCGGGGGCTCGTAGGAACATAAGGCGGGTGAAACGCCTTTTGCCACCATAAGGTTGAGTCTGTCTTCTTTTTTGAGTTGGTACCAACCTTTTGGGGTCGTTTCGATGCGAAATCAAGAAAGAGAAAAACCGCAGCCATTTTGGAATTCCCCGAACACAGAACACACGCACCAAAACCTTGGTCTCCCCGTCAGCCTCCCTGTTTTCAGGGTCCGTCGCTAAAGCAAGCCGTTGCCGAAACTTCTGGAAACACCTAGTGTGCCTCAAGCCAAATTCGCATTGTATATTGGCATTGCAAGGCAAGCACAGGAGAACCAACCTGGCGCGCTCTCTTCTGTGAAGCTCGTATAGAGTGTCCGTGTAGATTTCATATAGCTGCGATCTTCAGGCTTAGCTGATCTAGCAAAATAGTGGGTCCAAGACATCTCGAAGATCCGCACGCCCCGTTCTTCAACACAGGGGGAGTTGAACATGAGCTCGGGAAACTCAAAATCTTCAGCCCAACAGTTTCCTAGGGGCCCCTTGAACTAGAGCGACACGTGGCATTGGTTCATGCCTAACTCGAAGGCTTGGGATACAGGATGCTCCCCCAAGGCTTGGGATCAATTTGCAAAGAGTGCGGATATTTTGGTGTTTTTTCGTTTTGTTTTTTCTCTTCGATTTGTTTGGGTTTTCTTTTTTCAGTTGTTCGTCTGGAAAACCAACTAGCTTTCAGTATGGACGCGAGGTGGAACATTCACTGGGCACCGCTGACATGAGGTTTGGGTCCACCAATGTTTGTTTGAGGCTGAGCTGGTCTCCAAATGCGGGACCTCCCTCCCACCCCTCCAAACAGGGTTGCAACATCATTTCATGTTGTCATTTTGAGGTCTTCGAATACGTTACCATTTGTTATGTCCGACCATATGGTATAGCTATGCCAGTGAAAAGTTGAAGAAACCTAAACTGGTTGAGTTCTTGTTTTGGAGTCCCATGGCAAAAACGGAAAATGCCCAGAGCCGCCTCCAGCTCGGACTGGTTCACAGGAGTCTGGCACGCCTGGCACGTCGCGCCGCTTTATCTGTTTAGGTTCTAGCAAAATGCCTCAAAGAATCAATCGGATCATAGGTGTCCGTTTTGGGAAAATAGATGGTGGTAGATTATGAAACAGGGCACAACCAGGTCAAGGGCCATCTATTTTCTGCCAAAACAACAAGACGGACAGCTATGAATCCGAATAACCAACCTGTCACTATTCAGATATATGGGTTTCCAACTGGAGGGGCGCAATGGATAATATGGACTGTGGCTCACATCTCTACTCGGCGCATGTTGTTTACTTTATTTTGCTTCTCCAGATGCTGTCCTTGTTCAGTGGGGTCTCCAAATTGCTGGCGGAGAAACATGCGTCTCGGGCTTCTGATTGCCACGGGGTCGGCCCTGCAATCGCTATCCGTCAGACCCTTTTGTATCACAACGTTTGTGGCGCTCAAACAAAAACATCCTCATTCAGAAATGTTGACCGCCCGTTTGAGGTAGTCCCCCTCCCCAAACCAACAGACCAAGAAACGGCCAGTTTCTCATTCATGTTTCTTGGACTGAGGGGCCCCTCCGGCTGGTCTGCTGATACTCTAGATTTTGCTTTAAAGATATCCAAAAAGGGGCCCTATCTTGAGAAAATCCTGTGTCTTCCATGGAATCCATATGAATCCACAAGGGTACGCGTTTGGTGTGGATAGCTAGGGTGGGTTTAGGGTGGCTTGGGTTGGGTTTGGAGTGGGCTTCGGTAGGGCAGGTTGTGGACTAGGGTGGGTTTAGGATTGGGTGGGTTTCGGATGCATTCAGAGCACGTCTGAAGTAACCCAAAAATCAGCAACCAGACAGACAGTCAAAAAGATGGCCAAAAGGGAAATCACCTCAAGGGCTCTTGCTTGCGTTACTTTCCATGAGTCACTCTCGAACGCCCGTGCCTCTGCTGCTGCTGGCCTGGCTGAGCCAAGGCATGCAAGTGATGGATGTGGCTCAAAAAACCAGTACCAAAATGGAACCCCGGTAATTAAGTGGAAACAAGGACCAACACCTGCGTAACCCCACCTGTTTAATTGTGAGCCACACCCATATGATTCCCTTCGTGGGAATGCTGGTGGCTTTTAAATTCAGGGGCATGACCATTCCTACCAAGCCCGATTCAAAAAGCGGACAAAGGCACAATGTCTATTTCCGAACCCGTGAGTCCAATACCCGCACTTTCTTGGCAAGAACAGGCTGAGCCAATAAAGCGGTAAGCTTCCTTTCGGGTTCCCCGAAAGTCCGGTCACCTGATTTCCCCCTTGTGAGACAGACCCAAATAAGCCCGGCATGTCTGGCAAATGTTCTGCGGAAACCAACGGAATGTCAAAACGAATCCTACTTGAGATGAAAGGAAGCCACAATTGAGCCAAAGCAAAACCAAAGGAAACAACAATGAAAAGGATCGCTATTGAATACAAACGGGAAACCCCTTCAACGCAAATGGATCAAATCCGAGCTGGTGTTGGAGGAGACAGTGGTACAATCTATCCCCTGGTTTCCTGTAAATAGGGAAGTTCAAACTCCTGGACTTTTCAACACAGGAAGCTGTGTGCTACATGGGGACTAGAACAAGCAAATAATATCCATCCCCTCTTGGTTTCCTTGGAGGAATACGGGAAACTCACACACACATGTGCAATTTGCGGCCGCAAAGGTTTCTTGCCTCTCGCTTCAAGCTTGTCGCCCTCCCAGCTTGGCATTTTGCTTTTATCGGGGCGCTAGTTCAAAAGGGCGGCCCCTTTTGGATCTGGTGGATATGGTGGATGTCATATTTTGGTGCGACCCCACAGAAAGATGATCTCAAAGGGCGCTCAAAAAACTGGGGCCTTCCTGTCGCCCTGGTTTTGGGGTCAAAACATGTCACAAGGCAAGCAACCACTAGGTCACGGGACTTGCCGCCCTCCGAAACAAATTTCCTGAGTTTCCTTCGGGCTTCGTCGTTCCGAGTTGGTCCTAAGGTCATGAGAGTTTCCAGGCTCTCTTTTTGAGCCCCTGACTCACTTTCAATAGGTACAAAATGGTACAGTTCTGTTTCATAATGTGAGTGGATCCTCAAATTCACGGACTCCCCTTTCCGGACATTTGATTCATAGTTTCGAAACCAGAAGAGTTTCAAAACCAAAAAATGAGGAGTCCGATCCCGACTTTTAGGATCCAAACAATATAGGTATGCCTTTCAACCATGCTCAAAGTCCCAGCTACTGCGCAAAAAAAAAGAAGCTCAGGTGATATCCCCAACAGCGGTGCTTGTTTTAGTGCTCGCACCACCCCGCAGCCTTCGCAGAACCTCGTGGAACCCTGGTGGAACCCTCGTGGAACCCTCGTGGAACCCTCGTGGAGCCTCAAGGCCGCCCCGGACCACCCCGGAGCCTATCTGGGCTGAGACCCCAAAGCTTTCAGCTGTTGGAGAAAAATAACACCAACAGGGGAAAATAACAAAATGAAAACCAACAGGGGAAATAACAAAATTAAAACCAACAGGGGAAAATAACAAATTTAAAACCAACAGGGGAAAATAACAAAATTAAAACCAACAGGGGAAAATAACAAAACTAAAACCAACAGGGGAAAATAACAATATTAACACCAACAGAGGAAAATGACAAGATTAAAAACAACAGGGAACATAACAAAATTAAAACGGACAGTGGACAATAACAAAAATTGAAACCAGCAGGGGAAAATAACAAAACACAACAACAGGGGGAAAATAAATTTAAAACCAACAGGGGAAAATAACAAAATTAAAACCAACAGGGGAAAATAACATAACTAAAACCAACAGGGGAAACTAGCAAACCTAAACCAACAGGGGAAAATAACAAAATTAAAACCAACAGGGAAAATAGCCAAAATTAAAACGGACAGTGGAAAAAGCAAAACTATTCTTAAGCAAATGGAAGTCAAACGCACATGGCCAGCCCAAAACGTGTGGGCTCCGAGTCTCGGGCCTCGGGACAGGTGTCGGCGACTCGGGGAAGGCTGCGGCCTACCGGGGCGTCAAATGGACTGTTCGGTTGCTACCAGCACCGCTTTGAAAGGAAAAACAAAAGGAAGAAACAACACATTTTGAGAGACTCTCATTGAACTGCTTTAATTAGAACAACCAAAAATCATTTGAGGAATCTCTACATTTAGAAACACCCAATTGATCCCTTTCTCCCCTTTCTGAAAGAAAAAGCGGCGATAGTGGGAAAGAACCCCGAACCCGAACTCTTGATGCCGCTGAGCTTTGGCCAGCATGGCCAAGCGTGCGACGAAAAATCTGAACTCCACTCCATACACGTAAAGGTCATACCGGGCATGGGGGACCGCCAAGACATCAGCCACTGGAAAAAAGATCCGGAGCCAAGCCGGCCGCAGGGCGTTGGATTTGAGACCTGAAATCATCAGCCAAAAAGAAACAACAACTCCAATTGGCAACCAAATGATGATTACCCGGGGCACATAGATTGTTCTACATTGAACCCTGGAACGGGGCATCTGATCCTTTTGGCCGGGTGTGTGTGTGTGTGTGTGAGAGTGTGTTTGCCCCCGCACAAGTTGCAGTTCCTCAGGGTGTGCGGATCCACAAAAAACCCTCAGCTTCTGAAAAACTGAAAGGACGGCAACAGCGAGGAGTTCCAATTCTCTGCAGCGTACTTTGCAAAAAAAACAAAACCTTTGTCGCAGGTGAAACAATGCTCTGCAAAGGCTTTCTGAAGATGGGGAGGGTGCAGTTGGAAGGGCTGTTTCTGGCAGATTCGGTAACTAAGGAAACAACCGAGATGGGTTTCTGTTGAGGGTCCAGAATGTTCTCTATATTTTGTCAACATCACCCGCCCCAAATGATTGTTCAATTGCAATTGGCCGTCCACCGGCTGCGTGCACTCGGAGCGGATTTCTGGGTGCCAACATGCCCGGTTTGAAGATGGCAGATGTTTAACTTGAAAGCAGTAGACACATGGTGTTGAAGATCAACTCAATCAATTGTCCCTGGAAGCGCCATGGGTTCTTTCAAATGCAGCCCAACCCCTATGGGCAAAACAGATTTATTTCATGGAAAAGCGCCAAATTGCCAGAGACTCACTTGACTTTGGACTGGAAAATCAACGCTCTCCTTGGAAGGTGATCCTTGAAAGGCTCGGAGAAACTGTTCCCAAACATAAAGCTTCTATATCGGAGTGTGTCAGTGAAAAATATATGTTCAACACGTGGTAGGGCACCCCAAGCCAGTTTCGGTTGAAGACAATGGAGGCCTTTGCAAAGGGAGTCCTTTACCCGTAGTCACATAGTCATTGTTAGACCACGATACGAAGAGAAGCGACCCAAACTGTCTGGTGCTCCTTTTAGGATTGCTCGATTGATGTGCGGCGAATGTGCAACACTCGGCTCTTTGAGTCGCAATCAAAACCTGTTGCACAGGAGCCTACCCAAACATACAAACAATTTCAAAAGGGTGGCCACACCCATCGATGTTTGGGACTCTCCCCACTAAACTTCCTCCGCCTGAAGGGGTTTTCAGGAAGTGGCTTAGATGCTCGTCCCTAGCAAAGGGGTCTAAATACAACATGATTTGCGGGGCTCCTTTAAATCAAAACATCTACGGACTACATAGCACCCAGTTCAGTCCTCACCCAGTTGCCCAGTGACCCTGGCAGACAAGCAGAACCCTGTTTCAGTCTTGATCTTTTTCATTCCGTGGTGCCCATCGTTGTCCTTTTGGGAAAAAGACATGGGTCTGGTAGTTGATTGAACCACCAGGTAAACCAGGAACCGCCCTCGATTTTTCAACCAAATCAACCAAAAAAGACACCTATGGTGGTGCCAAAACCAAAAGGGAAAACCCTGGTGCCGCTGAACAACTGGGCGCTTGCAAATCGATGCGACTCACTGATCGCAGCACTGCTGCGACCACATGGAGCACGCGGTGCCCAGCATCGCCACGGAGCCTCGGACGCCAGGGGGCCTCCGAAAAAGCCCCCGCAGCGAAAACTGCCTTGGACGCGCTCGTGGAACCCAACAGGGGGAAGAACCCATCGGTGGAACGGGTCCAACAGGAAGATCAACAGGTGGAACTCACACCAATCCGCGAAGTAAAAAACAAACATCCAAGCCGTTTTCTAGATTGGCAGGCGGGGGTTTTGGAAGTATGGAGGAGACAAGTGGGTCTTTCTAGTTATGGCACCCGCATTTTGAGACATATGACATACTCCACTTGTTCCGTGATATAAGTACGAATTCACGGGCCGCACGCAAAACAATCCATGGCAGATTCCTGGAGCGCCTCCCTCGTTTGATCTTAGCGAAAGCCCGACCAGAAGGAGTCGTTGGGTGGGTTTTCCATATGCCGCCTTGCGTTCCGCGACCGCAACTGCTTGTCTAACACATGTGTTTGGGGTAAAAATACTCATCTTCTGCATGCATCGGGTGAACCCCCCAAATCTGCGGTGTTCCTCTTGGTTTCCCTTACCACCCAAAACCGGTACCATCAAAACAGGCCCGAGCGGAATTGTGCACTGCACGAATCACTCGTGTCTGCTCCAGAAGGCAGAGGCCAAACTTGGCGGCAGCAGCTTGATGAAAGCATCCTCATAGACCCAGACCGTCATACCGCCACTGTGGTTCGTCTTCGCCTGGCCGTGGATCACCACAAGCCGTGCGCCTCTGCGAGGCCAGCAAATTCTCTTGGTCAGACCGCGCCAGCCGGAAGCTGCACATCGGCGCACCTGCTTTGGACGAGTACGTCCCTATGTGGTCCGAGACGGCCCTTGGAGCTCGGGAACTACCCCCCGTTCTTGATTGAAGTTATGATGCGGTAAGGTTTGTTCTAGTATGACTTTGTGGTGGGGGAATTTGTTTCTTGCAATTTGGTGCATGAATAATCGCCATAACCATGAATACCCTGGGTTTGCGAGCATGAGAACTGGATTCCCCCCTCGTCCTTTCCAAACACCTCTCTGAGCTTTGTTGCAATTATATGACGTATGAGGACATGCTGCTGCCGCGTCGCATTTACCTTGCCAAGTGAAGGTGGCCAGCTGGTCTAAATACAAAGCCCGACCGCTTTCAACAGGCTTGCTTTTCCTCGGACGCACATCGGACCCTGAGGCTCTGAAGCTCCAGAGCTTCGCATCTTCACGTCTTCGGGGTGAAGCTCTGAGGCTCGCGTCTTCGGAGCGCGGGCTTTTCCAAAGGGCCAGCCACAAGTAGTACCCAAAAAACAATATTCGCACCAAACAATTTCGGCCACCACCTACCACCAAAACACAATCCCCCGCAGCAGATGATACCCCCCTCTCAAAACAGGGTTGGGGCCTCACAGGAGCACGTGGTTTCGGTCTCACCGGCACACGTGGACGCTCCAGCCGTTTCTGGTCTCACAGGAGCATGTGGTCGCTCAAAGTACTGTGCCTGCCACGAAATCCAGCCCCAAATCTGCGCTCTCGCAGGCTGCTTCACAAGCGTGTGCGTGCTAATTTAGCGCGCGGGCGCAGCTTCTCAAGCGTCGGAGCACGCAGCGGCTCGGGTCTCACAGGAGCACGTGAGCGCTCCAAACCACTCAAAATAGCGTGCCTGCTACGAAATAAGGCTCCAAAACCCACGCGGGACCTGGCTTCAACTGCACTCACGCAGGTCGCTTCACAAGCATGCGCGTGCTAGTTTTACGTGCGGGCGCAGCTTTTCAAGTTGGAGCACGTAGCGGCTCGGGTCTCACAGGAGCACGTGAGCACTCCAAGTCACTCAAAATAGCGCGCCTGCCACGAAATCCAGCTGCAAAACCCACACGGAACCTGGTTTCAACCGCACTCTTGCAGGTCGCTTCACAAGCATGCGCGTGCCAATGTAGCGCGCGGGCGCAGCTTTTTGAGCGTCGGCGCACGCAGCGGCTCGGGTCTCACATGATCACGTGAGAGCTCCAAGTCACTCAAAATAGTGCGCCTGCCACGAAATCCAGTTCCAGGAAGGACCTGGCTTCCTTGTAAACGAGGGGGGGTTGGAGGAGGGGGGGCGGGGGAAAAAATACATAAAACGGCATTTGTAACACTAAAACCAAATATTCAAACAGCATACAACAAAATCAGCAAAATTCACAGAAAACAAGATAAGAACCACCAAGCAACTCAAAAACCAGAACAACCCCCAACAAAATATTTAATCAAAGCATAAAACATTAAATAATTCAAACAAGCATACCAACAAAACAGCAAAAATAAAAACCATCAAAGAACACAAACTCAAAAACACACAAAATCAAAAACAAAGCAACATACCATCAAAAAATATCAGAAGAGTATCAAACAAAATAAAATACAAACAGCCAAAGCACGAAAAAATCAAAAGAGCATACCAAGTTCAAACAACGCACTTTGAAAGAGTCAGCCAAATCAAGGAAAAATAAAATATTTCAATCTTTACAAACCATAAGTACAGTATAATTATAACATATAAAATTTTACATGTTATTATTATAGTATGATTATAATTTCAGTACAGGATAATAATTTAATTGACAAATCTTTCTTCTTTCATACATCATTTTAAAAATAATATTAATATCTCTCAATGTATTTTGAATATTAAACTTTTTACTTTCAATAAATAATTTGATATTTTCTTTAACATCTTCTCCTTTCTCTTGACTATAACACAACAACCATAATATATCATAAATCATTTCATATTTTTTCTTACTGATTTTAAGAAACTGTTTAACATAATCATAAGGTGGTATTTTATTTACAGTTAGAAATATTAAAATCTCATCTTCTACATTTCTATTATGTCTTCCTTTTATTCTCAACACACATTTGATTAAAGTTTGATTATCTCTCCAATTTATACAATTTTCACGGCGCAGTTGCAGAATGTGCAGATGTCAGACTAGGATGTATCACATAAGGGTCATGTGTGATGGAATGCACCATCCCACAGCTCAAATCTAGCATCCAGCATGTCAGATTCAGCGTCCAGCATGTCAGTTTCAGCATCCAACATGCACCCAGCATGTCAGATTCAACATCCAGCATGTCAGTTTCAGCATCCAGCATGTCAGTTTCAGCATCTTAAATGTGGCTTTCGTCTTTGTTTGTGCTTCCATCCGGATTTCCCTCTAGGCGGTTTTTGGGGTGTGGGTGTGTTTGGTTCTTTTCTGGTGTGAGCGCGTCCCCCTTAAAGGCTTCGCCTCATCCGCGATGAATGCAATGATGGTGGATGTTGTGATGAACCACCCTAATTCAAACTCACTAAGATTTCACAAATTAATTCGCTAGGTATTTTATATAGGTCTTCCTGTTTATGTATTATTGGATTGTCCCCCCATGTTTCCTTGGTGCCCGATTGAAGCCGTTGTGCTGTTTCAATATGTTTCCCATTCCTAATTTTCCCGCAATCCTTTTTACATAAATCTCTAGGTGTCCATGTTGTAATGTTATTCCAAAGCCTAGTTCTCTTTCTGTAAGGCATTCCATATTTACAATAATCTACATCTTTAAAATCAAACTCATCCATAAACTCCTGATTTTTTAATAATCCAGTTTGAGGATTTTCGATTACAAAATACTTAGGATTGAAATATTTGATAATCTCAATAGTTTTTAAGACAATACTATTTGCATATTCGATATTCCTAATGCCCCTAGTTTTTGCTACACTATATTCAGTGCATGGAGGACTTGCCCAGATAAAATCAAAATGGTTCCTATCAAATTGTTTATAATCCCATTTCAAAATATCAGTATTTATATCAGCATTTTTCAAATCCAATGAAATAACATTGAAACCGAGCGACTTTGCAACAAGTCCAACACTGCCTGTTCCGCTAAACATCTCTAATAAGTTCATTATTAAAGATATTTAGATAATATTATCTATGAGTCAATACAACTTTATGAATAAAGTTGCGTTTCCTCGTCATAGTCGATTTGATAAAATGTCATAGTTGAAGCCTTCGGTTCTTTAATTTCTTTGTTATTAAGTTTGTTTAAATACGTTTGTTTCTTATTTTTATATTCAGCACTGGTTCTATCTACTTCTTTACTTTGATAACTGTTTGTTAATGGTTTCTTCTTTTCCATTTCTTGCAAGATTTCTAAAATATTCTTATTCTGTTCTAAAACCTTGTTCAGTTTTTTAACAATCTTTTCTAATCCTTCATCCATGTAAATATATATATTATATTATAAATAAAACTTTTAAAACTAAACTTTTATTTTACAAAATCATATATCATTATAAGTCAGTTCAAAATTAGTTATTGTGTAACTCGTTAACTTATTATTCAATTTACCAATTAAATTACAAATAATAGTTTTTCTAAATTTTGAATATTTATGAAACTTTTCAATATTATCTGTAATATAAATTATTAAACATTTAATACATTCAAACACATTAACAACATTAATGTTACTATTTTTGTAAATATTATTCATTTTTCTCAATGTAATTTCATAAAACTGAATAGCATTTTTATTATCATAATTAGCAATAAATCTTAAAGTATATGAATATATTCTTTTACAATAGAATTTTAAATCTGATTGTTCAAATAAATCAGCATAATTAATAGAATTATAAAACATGTTAAAATCAATTTTGCTATTTCTAAAGTCATTAACAAAATTAATTAATATATCATGTTCGTTATATTCTTCAATAAAATTATTTAATTTCAATTCTTTTACATCAATGAATTTAATAATATTATTTATAACATCTTGCATTATAAATAATAATAGAAATAATTTTAACTATTATTTTTTCATCATTCTTTCTCAGGTGTAAATAACCTACCAAATCCACTTTTGAAGTTTTCTACCCAACTTTCTTCAACTGTGCTACCGTCAGCATCTTTCTTTTTTACTGTATGTACTGTATGCATGTTTCGACCACATGAACACGGCCAACATTTAACTTTGACATGTTCTTTATCTAACTCTAATTCATTTAGTGGTTTAATTGCTTGACCGCATTTATCGCATTTGACACATTCAATCTCTTTTTGTTTCTCTTGCTTCTTCTTTGGAGGCATTTATATTAATATTCACATTTTTATTTTTGATATATTGTATCAAAAACTTAATTAATTCTAAAATAAAATAGCATACTTTCTTAAATCTATTATCAGTTATTAGTACTTGTTCTATATTCTCCATCATATTAAATAATAAGATAAAATAGTTATTTAATCTTATTATTTTCATGCATAATAGAATATTGGTGGGGCTCAGCACTGGGGTTTTCTTTACAATGCATCAAACTGATTAGCTTCAATGCTTATTGATTGAAAACAATGGAAAGCCTGTTCCATTTTTTATGATATTCACTGCCAGCGTATCATAAAAAAGATGTTCCATTAATATTAAATAGAATATGTATTTAAACTATTTTCTTTAGTAAGTTTTATTGCAGTTGATAGACTAACATCTCTAATATTAATATCAATAACTTCTTGTACACTACTTATCATTTCATTTGTATACATATCGGGATAATCTTTCATACAATTTACTAACTTTCTAAAATTAAAATCTAGGTTATTGTCATTTTCAATTGACGACTTGGATACTACGATATTTTGATTTTTAATTGCCGATAAAAAGTATAACATCGTATCATAATATATTTGTTCAGTGTCGGGCACTAAGATATCACCAAATTTATATATCCTCCGAATACTAGCCACTTCACTTAAATTAATAGTTTCTATTGCCATTATGATATAATTATATTATATTTTTTATTTTATAAGTATTTATAATATTATTTTTATTATGCCTGATGTAAAACCAATTGATGAAATCAAATATGACTTTAAGCAAAGTAAGCATGAGGTCGTCCCTAAATTGCCGATGAGAGCTATGATTGTCGGTCCATCTGGAAGTGGAAAATCAACTTTACTTGTATCAATGATACTTGATATTTATAGAGGAGCATTTGAAAGAATTTTTATCTGGTCTCCATCTGTAAATTTAGATAGTATTTGGTTGCCTGTTAAAAAATACATTAAAGAAGGTTTGAAAGTAGATAATGATAAAGAACCGTGTTGGTGGGATGAGTTCAATGTTGAAGATTTAGAAAGAGTTATAGAAACTCAAAATAAAATAATTGAATACCAGAAAAAACAAGGAACGAAGAAATTATTTAATATTTTGGTAATTTTGGATGATGTATCTGATAATCCAGCAATAACAAGAAATAACAAATTGTTAAATTCTTTATTTTGTAGAGGTCGTCATAGTGGAATATCAACACTTGTAAGTCTTCAAAAATCATCAACCGTACCACCAATTATTAGAGTAAATATAAGTCATTTGTTTTATTATAAAGTTAGAAATTTTAAAGAGATAGAAATATTGCAAGACGAATTATCAGCAATTGTTAGAAGCGATAATTTACATGAAAGCAAGAAACTAATTTATAAAATATATGAGACTGCCACTGATGAACCACATAGTTTTTTATATATTAACCTTTTAGAAAAGAATCCAGATAAAATGTTTATGAAAAATTTTTCTCAATATTTGAAAATTACTAATTAAAAAAATAAATATATTAATATTATATGATATTTTATTATTTACCAATAGAAATTAAAAACATAATAATATCGTATATTTTAGATGATGTTAGATTATTAAAAATAAAAAATAATAATATTATTAAAAAATATATTAATAAATTTAAACCAGTGTATAAGTCTTACAAATTAAATAATATGCAATATTTTGAAATTGATAATATCAATATTAATAATGGTATATCATATATTTTTAACTTAAGTGACTTAGGTAAATTACATCAAAATCATAAACCATTAAAATTATTAATTGAATACGATATATTAGCTACATCTACCTCATTTACTTGTTTGAATCATGTTCGTAATCGTACTTTAACATCAAATAATTTATTTGATATTTATTATTTTCTGAATAAAGACCTTTATGAAACTAATTTAACGTATAGCCGTAATATGGTTAATTTTATTTCATTACAAGTTAAAAAAATAACTATTAAAGTCATCAATTATGAAAGACAAAGTTTTATTAGTAAATTTTATTCATATTTGTTTAATTAATAATGTTAATAACGTTTAATATTATTAATTCAGAACAAACTATAACTACACAAATTTAACGCTGGTAATTTATATATTAATTTGTCACATTTTACTTTCTCCAGTTTTTCTAATCTTTCACTCATTTGTTTAATTGCTTTTAATTGTAATTTATCAATATTACTTAAATCTAATTGTTCTACATCAATATCATTAATTTTATCAATACTTGAAGTTTCAATACTACTGTTCGAATTACCCATTTATATATTATTATTTTAGATTATAATATAATAATAAATATTCAAAGGTATACAATACAATAATAAATATTCAAAGGAATTAGAATAGGCCAACAAAACCCCCACATAATAGGAGTACATAACATACAACACTTATGTGTTCGCCTGTCGAATTCATCTTCTTTCCTTTGTTTTTTTAGTTCTTTAATATATTCATCAAATTTAGAATGACTAAAATTACATTCTTTATTATTACATTTATCTAATGTAAATTCATCTTTATTTAACTTAGTAATTCTACAACCGCAGTAACAAATTTTCTCTCTCATACTATCATTTTGAAATAATACTTTTATCTTAACTTTCCTGTCAATGTCCATATATCTATATGTAATAGTTATTTATTTAATTATTTATTTATTTGTTTTATATATTTATATATTTATATTTAATTATTTATTTAGATTTTTCTTTTTTCAATTCCTTAATTTCTTTTTCTATTTTTTCAACTTTATCATTTAATTCTATCACTGCTTTATGAACTAGCACAGGTAAAACTAAATAATTTAATCCTAAATACTCTCTGTCTTTACTAACAACATTTTCAAATTCTTTAGGAATTGCTTTTAGTACTTCATCTGCTATATATCCTATATGAGTTTTACCGTTATCATTTCTATCGTGTCTCTTAAACTTCTTCGGTTTAAATTTCTTAATAATATTCATACAATTAGATTTGACATTGTCTATATCATATTTCAATCTTGAATCAGATGAATCAACAAACGTTCCGTTGATGGTTACTGTTGTTGCTGTTAAATCTATATTAGTTCCTGTTGATGGTTCAATTAAATTACATAACATTTTTTTCGTTCCTGCAACTGTTACATTTTCATTAAAAGTCGATGGAGCATTATTTGTAAAACTTTCAGTATTTACTGTAGTTCCAAATGTCTTATCAATAGATAATAAAACTGAAGGTGTACTTGAAGCATCTGAAACTCTAAACGCAGTGTTTGATGTTCTGAATATTACATCAATTGTAGATAAATTAGTTCCATCATAATAAGTTGATATTTCCGATGTTCCCATTTTAATATCAGTTCCAGTAGTCATTGAAATATTATCCAAAAATGAAACCGTTGTTAAATCAAATGATTGAATGGTATTAGTTGCTAAATATGCATTTTGAACTGCTAAGTTAGTATCAACAGTTACTAATGTTCCACCATTAGGTGCTATATTATTGCTTCTTAATGCTCCCCCGCTTTTAACATAAATATCATCAGCAAATAAATTACCCATAAAATCAGCAGTAGCAGTATTAAAAGTCCATCCGCTAGTAATATTAACTGCTCCAACTATATTAGATTGAATAGCAGGGTCTCCACAAATAAACCTAATTGACGAATTAGCATCACTATTCCTCATATCAAAAGATGAAAAATTACTAACATATCTATATAATTCACAATTTGTATCAATTGTTAATTTACCATCAGTAGCAATATTAACATTATCACAATTAACAGAAGCATTTGTATAAATATTTCCTAACACATCTATAGGTTTACTAAAAATTGTTTTATTAACTAATCCATCACACATCATATATTGATTGCTGGCATTAGTAATATCGCCAACAGAAAGAGCAACAAAATTAGGATGATGCATATAAAAACCTTCTATTGCATCTGGTGTATATGTTTCTAAGTATGGTTCTAATCCATTTATTGAAGTATTGATATTATCTATTTTTGTTTTAATATCCGTTGAAAAATCATCATTTGTAAATAAATTTCCTTTCATATAAACAGCACCTTCGAAATATGATGTTCCGTGCATCTGCGCAAAATTATATGAAGTATGAACATTACCATTAATTGTAATGCTTGAAGCATTATTAGGTCTTCCAATAATAACATCTCCTGTATTCCATCCTAGCCATAGTCGATAAGGAGTTGCCCCTTGTAAACCTTGATAAGAGTCTAACTGACAACCTCTTTTAAACTCTAGTCTTTGGTTACTAACTGCGTCCTGGATTCTAAATATTGGATTAGTATTATCTGTTAAACTAAGTATTAATGGAGAGTTTACTGTTTGCGCAGTTGTATTAACTTTGTCTAATTTTTGACTTATTACTGTATCTTGTGCGCTATCATTTGTAATTATTGAATTAATTGTATTTGTATTTCCTGTTATTAATCCTGCTAAATTATCTGACTGTAAAACATATCTACTATCAGAACCTGTTATATCTAAAATAGATGAACAAGAAAATAAACCTGATACTTGTAAATTAGATAATATTGTAGTATTATGATTTAATAATATTTTATCATTTTGAAAAATTGAAGAATTATTAATTTCTACATCTCCAAAACCTCTTTGATTTAAAAACATAGTTGCTCCACTTAAATTTCCATAAACATAACTATCAAAATAATTATTATACATTTCAAAGAAATTATTATAATTTCCAAATTCTGCTATTTTGAAAGTTGCAGTAGTTGTTATATTATGTATTAATGTATTATTTAATATTGATGTATTTAATTTATCTGATAATAAATTATTAGTTGTTATTTTATTGTAATATAAATTACTATCAAATGAACCTGTTTGTAATTGAGATATTAAATGAGAATTTGATGAAATATTATTAAAATTAGTTGATACAGTAGAATTTAAATTATTTATTAAATTTGTATTTGATGAAATATTATTAAAATTTGTATTAATTAAATTAGTATTTGATGAAATATTATTAAAATTAGTTGATACTGTAGAATTCAAATTATTTATTAAATTTGTATTTGATGAAATATTATTAAAATTTGTACTAATTAAATTAGTATTTGAAGAAATATTATTAAAATTAGTTGTCATAGTAGAATTTAAATTATTTATTAAACTTGTATTTAATGAAATATTATTAAAATTTGTATTTGAAGTTATTGTCAGATTACCTATTAAAAAAGAATTTGAACTAATATTATTTGATAATACATTAATTTCTGTTTTGTCATATGTTTCAGTTATATCATAAAAATTAGCATTTATTTGCTCCTTTGTATAGGTGTCTGCTTGGTCTGCTTTACTATCTAATACTGTTTGAATGTCAGATTTACTCGCGTAAAGGTCTTCTATATCATTGACTGCTCCATCTTTTACTTGCCTAATTCTATTTGCTGTAATATCAAAGATATTCATTAAGTTTTTGCTCATAATATTATATTATTAATTAGAAAATTAATAATATCATATTTTTTATTTTAATCATAAAATGTTACAGAATTTGAACGGATTTCAAGAATGCACTCATGAACCAAGAGCATATAAATTCTCTCGGCCATTTTACCAGGAGCGCTATATAATGTTGAACCCTCCAACGCTTTCACTTTAACAACCATATTTGAATTATTTTTAAGGTTCATACCAGTATAATTTGCACTTTCTAATTTCTGCAAATTAAACCCATACATAAAAGCGTGAGACCTGTAATCTTCTGCACTAACTAACATTGGTTTATCAGCACAATGCATAAGATGGGCATATGCTTCACGAACACCTTGAATTTCTTGACTTGGAATAACTTGATTACCGATTATCAAAGAAGCAGATAAATCATGCTCTGGGTCATAACGTCCTTTATCACCTGTTACATGTGCCAGTGGATGATACATAAAGTTATATGGTTTCAATAATTCACCGTATCCGCCTACATAACCCTTTTGAGTCGCATTTGAAAAAGAAATAAACAGTTTATTTAATTTAGACACATTACGGACAATAGTTGTGAATATTTCAGTTGTTGTTGATGCTGTTTGTTCTTGTAGGGTTTCAGTTTCAAAAGTAATAGGAAGAGAACCAGTTTCTAATATTTTAGCATACTCTGCATATAAGCTATCGTCAAGAGTATAGACATTTCCTTTGAATAAAGGTTTTGTGACTGACCAAGTGATACTTGTATTTGCATCAGTAAAAAGTCCTGTTCTATTAACAATTGGTTTTAATACATCAGTGGTTAAATACAATTCAATCGTGATTGGACAATAAGATAAAGGTATCCAGTTTTCACAAGTCTTGAAACATTTTAAATTTAAATCAAAATAGACATTAGCACTTTTACCTTCTTTAATTCCTTTATAATTACCATTGGTAACATTTCTAACGACTGCTTGGGTAGTAGAAGTTCCAGTAGCATCACAAACTAAAAACCGTCCATCGTGATTGAGTAGAGTATTTCCAAAACCTAATGCTTCATCAATTCTTTTTTCTTCTGATGATTTTAATACATCTTTCATAGCACTTGCACGAGAAAGAGAATTTAAATCACATACAATGACATCACCCATTAACACACGCACCCTATCAAAGAAACCGGCTGTATCAATTGGTCTAAGTTCGTGATTTTCTGTGTTATCAGTGTTGTTTAGAGTAAATCCTAATAATAGTGATGGTAAGGACAACCATTGATTAGGTGGTCCAGTAATGTTAAATCTAATTACTGAATTTGTATCAGCGGTATAAGTAGAAACCGATGAAGGATAAAAGTTTTTACTTTCTTTTGACCGGACATAAGAACCGCCATCTTTTAATTTAAATCTTAAATTCTTTTCAACAAGGACATCTTCAATATCTAATGTTTCCATAACTTATATATTTAATAATAGAAAATATTATATTATTCTATTATTAAATTAATTTATTTTAAAGTGTGAATAATCTATAACTTCTTTTTTAGAATTTTTATTTAATAGTTTTTTAGATTTATTTTTAATATTATTATGTTCAACCTTATAATTAGGTTCATCCTCTACTATTTTCTTAATGTCATCATAACTGACTTTCTTTTTAGGATTTATAGTATTTTTTATATCATTATTAGGCATTCTTATATAATAATTTATATAAATAATTACATCACAAGTTTAACCGGGTCTTCACCTACAGTTGGTTCTTTTCCTTGGTCTTGAAAATTTGAATATTGATGATTTGTTAAGGGGTTATAAGTATTGGTTCGTGTTTGAATACTACCTTGGTCTAAAATACTAATCAAATCTCCACCACTTCTAAAATTAGTATAACTATCATCATTTTTAGATGACATTGAAACAAAAGGAGCGCCGTAAGTTGTCAAATGTTTAATATTATTATTAGGATTATTTTTAATATATTCTGAACTTATTGAACTGGCTAAACTGTGAGAAATAATTGTATCTATATTTATATTATTATCCAACACTTCTGATACATCTCTATAACGTTCTGAATATCTTGTAAGGTTTAGTGGTAATCCTATATCGCTTAAAATATCATTAATATTTGATTTAATATTAGATTTACCAAATGTCCCAGCAACATATAGTTTATTACCATCAACAAAGAAACCTTTACCATTTGTATATGCTTTGTTTAATCCTTCTGTGTCAGATAAATTATTATTATATTTAGGTTTGAATAATGATTTTTCTTGTTGAATTTCATTAATTATTTTTCTATACATTTCGCTATATCCTTGATGAAGCGGATTGTATGATTTTAATTTTCCTTCTTTTAAATAATATTTGTACTTCGTAGCGTTTTTATTATCATAAAAACTGTATTTATTCTTCATATATAATTAAATTATAAAAAAAGAATCTAATTAATTAATATAATGAGATTTCGTAAAATATATATCAACAGTGCTTATCGTGATTTAAATGACAGTCAATCTACATCAGATTTTGTTATTAATTTAAGAGAGCAACAAGAATGCGGACCAAATACTAAAATGATTTGTCACGAAGTATCTATCGCTAATTCATTTTATCCAATTGAAGATAATTTAAATAACAGATTATATTTAACATTAGGAGGGATATTAATAGGAGCACCAGTATATTATTTTATTGTAGCACCTGATAAAGGTAGTTATGTAGGTAGTGAATTAGCAACCGAATTACAAAATAAATTGAACACTGCTACTAATGGAACTGATGGAAACAGTAATTTTTTTACTTGTAGTTATTCATTAAAAACAAATAATATAACTATAAGTTGTAATTATATTTCTTATTTTTTTTATAATCCATACAGATAAAGAATTAAAAACAAATTACAGTTTTGGTATTGATTATGATAGAGATTATCCTAATAGTATTAATGACATTTTAGGAAATACTACTGAAAAAGTAAATAGTACTGCAGACCCGTTTGTTAGTGGATTTATATCATTTTTACCTGTTAAAAATATTTATATTCATTGTAATGAATTAAGTAACGGAAACCAGTTATGTAGTTTTGGTACTTCATCAATAATAAAGAAAGTACCAGTTTTAACATCATTCGGCAACCTCATATATGATAATGAACTAATTTTAAATGATGCTAATGATGTTAGTATGCGTTCATTGAATAGACTTCATTTTAGATTTACTGATGCATCGGGTAGAGTTTTAAATATGAATGGAACAACAAGTAGTTTTAGTTTAACATTTTTTGAAGGTTAGAAAAGCATATAATAGATATTTTAATATAATTATTTATTATATACAAATTATATTAAAATATTGTAATATAAATATTTATCATATACTAATTATATGGTTAAAAATATTGAAATTATAGACGTAGGCAGTGAAAATAATGAAGCACCTAAGGAAGTAGAAGACAGTAAAGAAGAACCTATTATTAATGAAGAAAGTAAAGAAGTAGAAACTAATAATATTATAAATGAAGAAAATAATAAAGTAGAAGAAGAACACGAACCGAAGCAAGAATTAAAGTCTAAAACATACTCAACTGAAAAAGTGGAATGTCCAAAATGTAAAAAATATTTAACAAAATACACTTTCAAATATCGTCATAACTGTAATGGAATACCAGTTAAAAAAGAACCAGACCCTAACAAAGTTGTTCGAAGAAAAATTATGCATCCACAACAAGCAAAAGAATTTGAGAATAATGTATATGAAAAGGTTAAAGATAATATTCCAAAAGTGGATGAACAAGAAATAGAAAGAAGAGTTGAAGAAAGGTTAAAACAACATATAGAAAGCACAGCAAATAAAGTGTTTGAAACTGCAAAAGACCGTTACAATAATATTAAAATGGAACGAGATAATAAAAATAAACAGAAAATTAGTAATTTAGCAAATAAAATTATTTAATCTAATTATTATTATATAATGATTATTGATAAAAAACAATTGCTTATGCGTCGTAGAGAAATTTATGACAACGTTGTAAATAGAATAACAGAACCACAAAATAAAGACAAACCGAATATCAGTGATGTTATTGATAGAAAAGCAGTTTTTGAAACAAACAAACCAAAAAAGAAGAATAAATATAAATCAACTCAACATTACTATTATGAAGGAGACAACAAGGCACACCAACCTAATTACACATATTTGAAAGAATTACAAGAACAATTAGAACGTCATAGCGCTAAAAAAGATTATGCTGTATTTCAAAATAAAAGAAGATATCAAGATGAAGCACAGGCGTATTTTAATGAAATTCAAAGGTTGGAAAATGAAAAATTGAGACATCATCCATCAAGTGAAACAGGTAAATCCTATTCAGAAATGGTTAAGAAGAAGAAAGGAATAATCAATCAATTAAGAAAGGATTTTAATTTTGATTAAATTACTTGAATTAATTAGATTAATAAATTATAATCTAATTAATTTTATATACCAATGAGATTAGACGATACACAGATGAAAACATTAAAATCTCAATTAAGATTAAGACCGTCTTATAATGAACTGATAAAGGAAATTACAAAGGAAGAATATAAAAATAAGAATATAAGAGATGTAATAGACAGAAACGCTTATTATTTTCGTGATAGTCCATTAGGAACAGTGTATGATAATAATACAGTAGATTTGAGACAACAACGCTTTCAAAAAATGTTAGATGGGGAAAATCAAACAGAACATTTTGATATATCGAGAGACGATGAAATGGATGATTTAAGAGATGAAGCAATACAATCGCTAAGTGCCTCAATGGATGATGCCGAGGAACAACACGAACAACAAATCAGTCAAGTTTCAAAAAGAGTTAGTAGCGAACAAATAGCAGACCTACACCAACGAGCACAACGAGCAAGACAATTAGAAGGACAAGAGGGGAGAAGACCAAGTATCCAGTCAATGATGACCGCAAAATCAAACGACTCTGAAGACTTACCACCACTGGAAGAAATAACCACTGAAAGAATGACAGCAGAAGCCACATCAAAAGAATATGTTAAAGGCCTTGTAAATCGTCAATCAAAAGATGTAGCAAGGAAAGTGGCATCATCATTTGTCAAACAAATTTCTGAAAATAAAGCAAAAGAGTTGGAAGAAAGAAGAGAACAAACAAGGGACAGCGCTGACAGTTCATCCACAGTCCAACAAAGACAAACAAGAACACATAAGGAAACCATTGACTATTCAACTGATATAAACCATTGGAGAGGAAGCACAGTAAAAGAAGAAGACTTATTATTTCAATTACATTTAAGAGGAGCAGGACTTACTGAAGAACAGGAACAACAATATTCAAACACAAAGAAAAAGGGGAAAGGTAAAAAAGAAACTGGTAGAACTTATTTAGTTGGACTGGTGGAGAAACTCATAAACAGTGGAAAATGGACGACGAAAGTAAATGATGAATTGCTAAGAAAAAGAATGGAAGATTGGAGAGTTATGAAAGGAAAAGGTAAAGCAACAAAGGGTTAAATAAATCATTTATATATTTTATCAATAATTATATAAAATGATTAAAAACCGCAAGCAAGAGTTAAGGAAACGCCCTACTTATGATGAAATGCTTAAACAAGCAATCACAAACAAAATGAAAACAACAGTTATATTGAAGAAATACAAAAAAGATATGTTATTGAATAATTTTGATTTTGATAAAATGGATTTAATGAATTATAAAAATAAAGAAAGATATATGAACGCAGAAGTTCTGATGGCAGACAAGGCAACACAAACGCTTAACAAAGAAAACAAGGCAACACAAACAGACCTACCAAATGATAAAGAAACACAAACTTATAATTTTGATGATATGACAAAACTATTAGGCGGTTCTTCAAAGAGTTTCAAAAGCAAATTGATAACCAAGGCTGAAGCAGAAGCAGAAGCATTCACATATGACCCTGATTTATATGATGATGACGATGATGATGATGATGATGACAAAAAAGATGATGACATTGATAAATATAGAAAGAAATTATTTATGTTGATGAGGATTATAGAATTTATGATGAGGTCAGGTTTTAGTATAGGACAAATAGTAGCACATTTAACATACCACACTACATTAACTACAATTCAAGGTTCTGAGTTATTAGTTAATTTAACAATGAATTCATTAGTAACATCATACGATATAGCAACTGCTATAATGAATTGGTTGAATACAAATGTTAGTGAAGAAGTTGATTTAAACACAGAACCACCTGTTAGTGTTCATAGTTCTCCACCTATCACTGTTAATAGTTCTTCAACACATACTGTTAATTCGTCATCATCAGAAGAAAATGTTAATTATGAAATAGCTCCACCTACTGACATCCCTGTTCCTACTGATGCTGAAAGTGAAGATGAAGATAAGGATAAAGATAAGAATAAAGAAAAAACAATAAAATAATAATAATAATAAAATAATAATAAAAATAAAATAATAATAATAAAATAAAAGTCTAATTGGTGGAAAATAATAAAAAGTCACTTAAAGAATAATCACCTTTTATATATAAAATATAATGCCGTCATATTTTGTTGATAATGGTGTGAAAATGACAATGACTAATGATATGTTTGATATGTTATGGAACAGTATAGGAAATGATGAATTTATTAGTTCAGAAACAAGCGACATATCATCAGAAGAAGAACCGAAAACAAAAAATGCTGAATGGAGAAAACAGGATAACGGATACTACAATAGGAAACCAAATGATGATAACTATTTTAAAACATACTATAAAGAAAAGACAAAACAAACATGTATTTGTGATATTTGCGGATGTCAATTGAGTTGTAAATCAAATTTATCAAAACATAGGAAGTCTAAGAAATGTCAAAAGCATTTAGTATAATTGCATGATATTATTAAAAAATAATATCATGTAATTTTTAAATTGTTTGATATTATTCAAAAATAATATCATGTAATTTATAATGAGTAGGAAATTAGATAAGGATGAAATTCTACATAAGTTGTTCTACAATGTTGATGAGGGGTTCGGTTCTGTTAGAGATTTATATGAAAAAGCGAATAAAGTTGAAGCAGGTTTTACATTAGATTATGTTTCTAAATGGATGAAATCTCAACCAAACAAGCAAACAAGAAATTATAAGAACTACAATTCATACACGGCACCTTTTCCAAAATATGAATTCCAAATTGATTTAATGGTCATGTCAAGTTTGTTAAATGACGTTGGTGTTGATGTTAAAAATCAACCTAAATTTGGTTTTGTTTGTATCGATATTTTCAGTAAAAAGTGTCATATAGTTCCAATGGAAAATAATGATATTGATACTTTTTTCAATGCTATGTTGGAATGTTTTAAAGTTCTAGGCTATCCACTTAGTATATATAGTGATGATGAAGGAGCATTAAATAGTAAGAAGATACAGAATTATTTGAAAGGTGAAGGAATTGAATTAATTATTACTAAAACTCATGCATCACAAGCGGAGAGAATGATTAGAACAATTAAGAAAATGATTAGTGATAGACTTCGTCATCATAAAGGGTCATGGGTTGAAATGATGAAAGTATCACTGAAGAAATATAATAGTAGTCAAATACATAGTAGCACACAAACAACACCAAACAAAGCACACGATTTAGACAATGTTTTAGATGTTAGAGCAAACCAAATACTGAAAGAAAAGCATAATAGAAAGTATCCAAATGTGACTGAGGGAGATTCTGTTAAAGTTTATAGCAAAGGTAAGGGAAATTTTGTTTCTAAGAAAGAGAGCCGTTCCGTGTGGAGTGAGAGAAAATATAAGGTAATACTTGTAGGTATGGATTTACTTAATAATCGCTATTATAAATTGGATGGATTAAGTAAAAAATACAATAGGCACGAAATTTTATTGGTTAATTGAATAATGTCCAAACGGTAAACTGCTACAATTATCTAACCAATATCTTTTATTATCATAATTACTAAGCGAATACTTAACTTGATTAATGCTATATATTTGATGGTTTTTTGAGCGTATAGTGTTAAATTCAACTTTATCCTTCAAATCACCATTTAATGTTTCTTCATACTTGTCATAGTTTAAACAGGTCGCCACTTTATGTTTAACAATGCCTTTGCTCCTCTTATGTTCTTCATCTTCTCCATACACTTTATAACAGTATGATTTAGGTTTCAAACCTATGAAGTGTGTCATGATTTTCCCTGATAACTCATCCTTCATTTTCCCAAGAACTTTTTTATTAGAAGCATTATAACATTCATGATTTTTAGGATAATCTGAAAAATCCATATGTTGATTTATATGCTTAAAATCTGTGTAAATATCATCAGTTTCAACATGGATAATAAAACTATCAGTGTCAGTATATGCTAATTTTATTTTATCGTTATATTTAGGTTTTAATACATCATAATAAAAAGAATACATATGAATTTTAGAATAATCTAAAATTGATAGACCCATATAAATAGGTTTATCTAATTCTACCATTGCCTTTTCAAGTTCTACCACCACTAAATCTTCATTTATAATGTGTCTATGTTTGTATGATGGTTTATTTACTAATTTCTGGAAGCGTTCAGGTGTATTGATTAGTCTGAAGTCATTGTGATTACGAACGTTTTCGAGTGTTTTTCCATATACAGCGTTATTTAATAATTTGAATAAATCTTTTTCAAATTCAGTTTTAGCATTCTTTCGTTTTTCGGTATTGAAATCAATGTATGGTTTTAAGAAATCTGCTTGATTAAAACTAATTACCCTATGGACTTTCTTTAGTTTTAATCCATGCTCTAAATAAACTTCAATGCTGATATATGTAATACATACTTTTTCTTATCCATAACATTTAATATTAGTTTATTTGTTTTTTCATCAGATGCATCTTTTCCATAATATTTTTTATGTATTTCTTTTTGAACTGGTGAAAGCATATTCTCACTAACACTCATAATTTCTGGTGCTAGTGGATAATCTCTATGTAAATCATGTAATTCTTTTGGATATTCTAAATCAACTTCTAAAATATAGCCTTTGTCATCATCATCGCTATAACTTAATACTTTCTTCTCATCCATCCTTGAAAAATACCAATTGAAATTATCAAACGGTAGTTTTTTACTCATAGCCAGACCATACAAGTTATTAGCATCTAAATAACTTATATAACTTGATGGTTTTGACAAGTCATATTGTTCATTCATGTATTTATTATTTGCTTCTACTTTTTTATGAGCACATTGAGTCATCCCGCCACGAAGACCTTTTTCAATCATTTCATACATATCTTTATTATGTATTTGTTGAAGTCTAACACCAGTCAGAGATAAAAAGGCAGACCAAGAATAATTAGGTAATGTTATGTAATGTGCAGGGTCTAATCCATAAAAATTTAAACACATATCCCTAAAGTTTTCAAACACATCACTAAGCAAATAAACATCTGTCATCAAATATAAATCATGGTATTCACCTAGGTTTTTGATATTGAAATTATCCCATATTACTTTTGCCCTTGTGTGTTGTGTATCTGTTATACCTTCTTCATATAATTTACTGTAAAAGTCTTCTATATTCGGTAATTGCGATTCATTGAATTTATCAAATGAATTCATGTAGTCGTAAGGATAAACTCCTTTTTCAGTTAATAAGTCTAAATCGGTTTTATTTCTAATATATGGATTTGCTGATGAAAATCGGAAATTATCCTTCCAGTCATTCCGCTTTTTATATATAGGTTTATCATGTTCATCTTTACCTACTATGTCATATTTATTTAACTTAACTAATTTATCCAAAGATGCTGAGAGAAAAGCCATGCTATCTTTAAACTGTAATGAACCAAATGAAAATGTAATAAACTTTTCGCTATTTTGTGCTATTACATCTATTCTCTTATTTTCGTTCAATTCCTTATTTATTTCATTTGCTTTGCCTATTATTAAGTGAGAGTCATAGTTTTTTAAATTATGAAAAAATACTGGTATCTTGAAATATCTAAATGAATAATCCAAATTACATTTTTCGTGAGCACAACCTCTATACTCACCAGTAAAATGACAGTGGTCACGAACCTTGACATCATCTGGCTTAAAATTCTTATTACATATTGAACATACAGTAGCTTTTCTAAATTCTGCTTCTTGTTCATCTGTAATATCCATTGGTTTATTAACATTCATTTTATCAAAAATATCTTTTTTAATTTCTCTTAATTTATTTACAAAGTGGTCTAAACAATCCTCTCCACGGTATAAAAAAGGTTGACTTGTATTATCAATAGAATTTACAACATTCAACATATAACCGCATGGTTTATGTTCCTGATACGTGCCCTTGATGCCATTATTTGAATTTACAGTTATACACTCAAAATCTCCATAAACAACAAATGGACATTTTAATTTTGTATTGTATTTTTCAAATTCAATATAACTACCTTCTTTTGGTAATTTAAACTGTTGTCCATGTGTTGCCATACAACCAGTTTCATAATGTTTTGTTAATAAATCCTTTCTAGTAAAGGCATGAGAACAATAATGACAATAATGTTTTGGTTGGTCATTTTTGTTTGTTTGCCAGTTCATTAAACGACTTAGACTTTTAATAACTACATAATGATTATTATTATTGATTTCAATTTTCAAAAGGTTTATTTGATGTTTAGCATCTCTTGTTTTAGTTCTGTAATCAATTATAATTTTCTTTTCATTCAAAGTATCATCAATTTCATAAACATTGATTGAAACTAACTTACTATTATTTTCTTCAAACCTTTCAATATCTTTATTACCAGTTGGAAATTTAACACCTTCCCAGTTTAAGATATTGTCGTTTAATTTGTTGTAATGGAACATTTCTTGGGAATTTGATTTATTAATTATATCAAACACTACACTTTGAACACTATATTTAAAACATTTGTTATCTTTGTTTTTGATATTAATACATGCCTTTTTTAGTTTAATCCATTCTGGTAAATCTATATAACTACCCGCCCTAGTTGGGTCATATTTGTCATAACGGATTGTTATTGATAATATCTTTATAAATTTTAAATTAGATGCTGAACCTTCTAACTTTTCTATGTTCAATAAAATCTCTTTGATTGATTTTTCAATTGCTTCATCCAAATCGGTTTCATTATATATGTTTGACCTTGTAGCAGGTAAATTATAAAGTATCTCTGTATGTTTTATTACTCCATCATCATCATAATAATGATAAAATAAACCTTCTGCCCTTATATTCAGTTTCATTGCTCTATTAGTTTTCAAAAAGGTCAAAAGTCTATCTTTTTGGTGGTGTATCATTGATAGTGCCTTTTCACCTTGAAAATGTTTATTTACTAGTTTTATAGAATTAGCATAACTTTTGAAAGCTGATTGTTGGTCTGTTACTTGGAATTTATTTTTGATTGCATATTTTGTCATTGCATTTTTCATTCTTTGTTTTAGGTATGTTGAGCGCAATGTTTTTGTTGCATAACTATTATACTCATTAGTTCTTGCTTCTGATTTTAATTTCTTGTTCAAAACATTTGAGATGGGTTTTTCTTTGTTGTATCTAAATTTTCTACCATCTATAATTATTGATTTTAATTCCTTGTTTCCTCTTTTTGGAATTTCCGCTTTATCATTATTCAACAGATAATCTATAACATGTTTCATAATACTATACTATATAAATTTAATGTGTTTATTTCTTTAAGTGACTTTTTAGAAAAATATACTTAAAGATTTAATACAAAGAAACCAAGAATTGAAAATCATAATTGATAAAATATGTGATTATATTAAGGATGAACAGAAGAACAATATAATAGGTAAATTAATGTATGGTGATGTGATAAATGATATTAAAAGTGTTTTAGGAAACTGGGGCATAGATTTTTGCATTTATGATTTTGCTGATAGAAAATATCCATTTAAAAATAATAAAAAGAACTTTAAACAAATACCAAAGATTACAAAGAAATATTTAAATACTAATGACTTTGATTAAAACCATACTATAATAATAACATGTAAAATCTTATATGTTATAATTATACTAAACTTATGGTTTGTTTCATATTTTTCTTAATGCCTTAAAAATGACTTAAAGAAATAGTGCCTTAATATAATAAGAGGAAAATGAATGGTGATAAAATCAATAATTATATCAATAAAAAATGCTATGATTGTTGTCACTTCAAAAAAGAAAATATGGAATTGTATAAATTAAATTTACCTAATGAAATAGTGAATAATATTATTAATTATTCAATGGATGAAGAAGATTTATGTAAAATTTGTAGAAATTGGAGATATTATCAAGAATTAATCAGATGTCTGTTGGGAATAAAAAGAATTCGACATAGAAATGTAGAAGATGATATTTTAATATTTCTAACTGTAAATAAAATACCACCTTATGATTATGTTAAACAGTTTCTTAAAATTAGTAAGAAAAAATATGAAATGATGGATGATATATTATGGTTGTTGTGTTATAGTCAAGAGAAAGGAGAAGATGTTAAAGAAAATATCAAATTATTTATTGAAAGTAAAAAGTTTAATATTCAAAATACATTGAGAGATATTAATATTATTTTTAAAATGATGTATGAAAGAAGAAAGATTTGTCAATTAAATTATTATCCTGTACTGAAATTATAATCATACTATAATAATAACATGTAAAATTTTATATGTTATAATTATACTGTACTTATGGTTTGTAAAGATTGAAATATTTTATTTTTCTTGATTTGGCTGACTCTTTCAAAGTGCGTTGTTTGAACTTGGTATGCTCTTTTGATTTTTTCGTGCTTTGGCTGTTTGTATTTTATTTTGTTTGATACTCTTCTGATATTTTTTGTTGGTATGTTGCTTTGTTTTTGTTTGTGTGTTTTTGAGTTTGTGTTCTTTGATGGTTTTTATTTTTGCTGTTTTGTTGGTATGCTTGTTTGAATTATTTAATGTTTTATGCTTTGATTAAATATTTTGTTGGGGGTTGTTCTGGTTTTTGAGTTGCTTGGTGGTTCTTATCTTGTTTTCTGTGAATTTTGCTGATTTTGTTGTATGCTGTTTGAATATTTGGTTTTAGTGTTACAAATGCCGTTTTATGTATTTTTTTGGGGGGGGGGATGGTAAGCACACCCGCTCAAGTGCACCCGCTCAGCTCAAGCGCACCCGCTCAGCACTGCATCCACGCATGCGGGGGGGAGGGTGGGGGGGGATGGTAAGCACAGCCGCTTAAGTACGCTAAGCACTGAATCCAAGCAAGCGAAAGAGGAAGCGCACCTGCTCAAGCGCACCTGCTCAGCACTGCATCCACGCATGCGGGGGGGGTGGGGGACCGCTCAAGTGCACCCGCTCAGCACTGCATCCACGCACGCAAAAGAGGAGGAAGCGCGCCTGCTCAAGCGCACCCGCTCAGCACTGCATCCACGCATGCGGGGAAGGCGGGGGGGTGGGGGGGGCGGGAGGGGGATGGTAAGCACACCCGCTCAAGTGCACCCGCTCAGCACTGCATCCACGCAGTCGCGACACGCAGGCGTAGCGCAGCTCAAGCGATCGGAAGTTGCGCGCTCTGCCTGCCATGATCAGTGACCTCAACACGGCGGCTCCGATCACGTCCGAGGACATCGCGCGCATGCAGGAGCTAGCGGCAGAAAACGCGCAGTCGATCCTCGCGGAGGCTGTGAGCACGCCTGCGATATCAGGCGGCACGTCGATTCATGTCGCGAGGCCTATGGTGGGCGCGGGTGCGCTTGAGCAGGCGCGCGTCCTCTTTCGCGTGGTCGCCTCATGTTGACGTTCGAAGAGCGTCCCTCTAGCCGCTCACTTCCAAGCACGCGCGACACTACGCACGTAGAGCGTCCCTGTGGCCGCTTCCTGTGCAAAGCACGCAGAAAAGCCAGCGACATGAAGAAGAAGCACGAGGCCGAGTGCAAGATGCAACCGCCCCGTGCATCCCTGGATGGGATCAAGCATGGATGAACGGCTTGCACGCGCGTCCGCTACTAGTGCGTTTTTGCTTACATGCGCGTGCGAGGCTCACGTGCGTTGCCTTTTTGGGGGACATGCGCGGTATCACATGCGCCGGCAAGACCCACGAAAAACTTGCCCAAAGTACCGCACCTACCACGAAATCCAGCCCTCTACATGCGCGGGCGAGACCAAATTTACGTGCGCCTGCGAGCCGAAAACCACGTGCGCTCGCGAGGCCGTGACCCAAAAAAGCGCCCCGAAAAAATGGTACCCCAAAAATGGCAACAGTCAAAAATAGCACTTCTCCTCCTACCAAATAACAGGAATCCCCCCTCGCGAAAAGCAAAGAAACAAAAAAAACACAAAAAACAAGTCAAACTTAAACTCCCAAAACACATGGTCCCCCCCAAAAAAAGAAAAGGTATAGCACCAGCCAACAATAGTAGCCCAGCAACATATTTACCCGAACAAATCCACCCAAAGACAACATGTCATGCAAGCCCCCCTCCCCCCCGAACAAAAGAAAACAAGCAAAACAAAACACACACACGGACACAAGAGGAACCAATCGGTTGTTTCCATCTGTTGAACCGAGGTTCCCCTCGCTTCGTTTGCGGCCAAAGGGCACAAGAGCAGCACCGCGCAGCAGGCCTGCACGTAGAACCAGGGCAGCTGGGACACCTGTAGCCCGAAGGAGGGGGGGGTGCCACTTTTCTTGGTTGACGTTGGAAGGGGAGCAACAATTCTCAAATTTTAGCAGTTAAGTGGTTGGATTTCAACCGCTAAACCTCAATAAGCAAAAATGTAAAATGTGTCCCAACGACAACCATGTTTTGCTGTTGGATTCCATGGACGAAGCGAGTAGTCAACAAGAATAAGCCAAAATGAAACCCTTTGGATAGGGATAGGACATGCGCAAAACCGTGGAACTTGTGGATAGGCTTGAAGGAAAGCCGACAGGAAACCAAACTGGACCCGCCTAAGTTTGACAAAAAACACCCAGCCAGTCATCCCGAAGCTGCGGCACTGCGAGGTGTTTCCAGTACCCTCAAATGACCCCCAGTTAAAAATGCTGGCTCTTGGTCTCACTTGGGACCAACATGCTACCCTTCCCCTCGAGATTGCTTTTAGCCAACAAAGTACACACAAAGTTCATGTTTCACTTGATGGGGCAAGCCTCACCTCACATTTGAAACCATCCAAAAAGCCGGGGGCCTATGTCCAACTCTGGTTGCAACCGGCGGTTGGAAGCCCCTGGCCCAGGAGATTCCATTCCTAAAAACATGCGCTGCACAGAATTCTGGAAGGGAAGGGAAGCCAAAGCAGGGGGCGTCGTTTTTTTGCCGCCTCTGGTGGCAAGATGATCGACCCCCTTGTAGTGAAGGATTGCTTTTTGAGGTCGCCGATTTTCTCACAAGAGGCGGCGAAAAGACCCCCCTGAGCCCAAGTGAAACGGAGGAGGGATAGAATCTGGGCTTGCCCTGCTCGGGAAGGATGCAAACAAAACAAGAAGAACGATAACATGGGACTGAGGGGGCACGGGCCTTGGGCAGCTGTGCCAAGTATTGCAAATCCAATGTTGCCGTTTCATCGCTAAACATGATCTCCATTTTGAGTCATGGCAACCCAAAGGGCCAAAAACTGGGTTGCTGTTGCATGTTGTGGGTTGGTTGGTGGAAAATACTCAGCTCCCAAAAAGTTTGAAAGTTTAAGCTTCCGACCAAATACACTCCCTCCAAAAATCATGGGTTCTGGCGATTGGAGATTGTCAAAACCCTACTTCCCTTTTGGGCAAGTCCCCTAAGCGCCCACTTGCATGTTGGACAGTTGCCCACTACCTTTGTAAACTTTGTAAAGAGACTAGCAGCTCATGATACATCAAATCGACAAATTAATGGGTTTGTCTCTAAAATGGAACCCTTAAAGTGGGTGGTTTACTTTTGGCTCCCTTTAAACCACCAGAAAAAGAAAACAAAAAAAACGGCACCCTTATCATTATTATTCAAAAAACAACTCACCCATGAACCTAGCATGTGACCTTTGGTCTCTTGGTCCCGCGCCAGCTCCGAGCTCAGGTGCGTCTCCCGGGGCTTGCTGAAGAAGCCGAAACCTTGGCTGAGTGGATGGGTTTTCGTTTGAATTGTCCTATCGAGCCCAAGAAAAGGCCAAGGGCCCCGGATGGGTTTGGTGGGTTTCCAGTTGGTGTTCGAACCATCAAGAAGGGGGAGGGAAGGTCAATTAATTTTGAGCTGAGAAACCCTTGCAAGGGGGCACAAAGGCCACATTCTCCACAAGCAAAGCCCAAATAGCACGCATTAGCCAGGTGCGATTTTGGTAGCCAGGGGCCCTCGAGCAACAACATCTTGACTAGGTCCTCCAGTAGAGAGGTTCGAATAAGGATAATTATCCGTTATGTTTTTCAGTTTTGTCTATTTTAGTAGGGAACCCCTCCCCAAAAACAGAATCGGTAAAAGTTGGCACTACTGGGGGACCTAGTTGAGGAAGCCAACCATGACCCTGAATTAAACCAGCGGTCGGGCACAAACGAACGGGGACTTTCCATGAACCGCACCCGGCTCGCGGTCTGTGAGCATGGTTGACCGGGCTCTTGCCACCTCAACCTCATGGTTTCCCTTGCAGTTGCTCCTTCTTGATGCCAACCATCCACCAAAATGTCATCAGCCTTATCCTGGAATTGGATTCATTGGCTTTCCTTTAAAACCCCGCGGACCGCCCCCAAAGACAGCCCCCCAAAGCCCCACAGTTCAGGGCAAGGGGTTAGTAAGCCTCAGGGCAAAAACGGAGTAAGGCCAACAACGTTTTGGTTGGGCAATCAGGATCGCAGATGGTTCCCTCAATCTCGGGGCCCGGCCGAGGGAAGCACTTCGCATTGCCTTTTCTGGAAGGGCGGGCTGCGCCTGACCAACGTCCGACTCCGGGAAAACAAAGTCGCAGCTGCTGCAGCTCTGTTTGGTAAACAACTGGCAGCCATTTTTGCGCAACCCATCTTAGAAAACCGGCAAGCGAGGGGTTACCAGCGCGTGGAAATTCTCAAATTGCACTTCGGGAAGGGGCCTGCGGGAGTGCAATTCTCTGTCGTTGCTTAATGGGACTTGTCTAAATTGTAGTTTGTTCTATTGTTTGTTTGGGAATTGAATTTGGCAGGGAATTCCAGCTAAATTCTAAACTTGAGATAAATTGTCCAGTGGGCTTCGAATAAGCATGTCCTATTTCGTTTACAGAGCGGCCGTTGGTGAAGATGTGCGTTTACTAAGAAAACCTGATTATACGCAGGGACCTCCACTCACTGCAAATCCGGCTAAAGGGAGCAACACCACTGCGTTGGACACCAAGGAGTCCTTGGTTCGGCCTCGGGCGCTCACCCGGGTATGTTGGACGCCTCACCCTCAAGGTATACCCCAGCAAACGCGATCAGAACCACAGAGCCGAACGACCAAAGCGCACGCCAAGGGGCAAACAACCACCGGGGGGAGGTGGATGCGGAGATGACGGGTGGCTTTCAATGAGGCAGTAGAGTATAGTAGCTCAACCAGTTATCAACCATGAAACCACACACACACACACTCACGCCACCCCCCATCGCTACAAATGATGCAGCCAGTTGACCCTTGCCACGCGGGGTCTCGGAGCCTGTTCTATCTTTGTGACACGTCAGAAGGAGATGACACTTAAAACCCCCTTCTGCTCCAAACCGATACCCATTCGCTCCCTTCAAATAAAGTAAGCTTGGCACCTAGGGCAAAACAAGGCCAAACAAGACCTCAGCGCTTCACTGGAGGTTGAGGGGTTTGTGGGCTCCCCGACACATGAAAGCTCCATCTCCGCCTAGTCTTGGCCAAGTGGCTCCCAATATTAGCCAAGGTCCTTCAGGCTTGTAGACTAGTTTGCCTCAACAAGGAATCGAGATGCTCTCGTTTCTGCTTTTTTGGGGGTCACTGTGATGCGAAGCAACCGGAACAGTCTGCAACATTCGGACACTGCTGGGTTTGCCGCAGCGATTTGCAACGCTTGGTGGAAAGCACCTGTTTCTGTGATACTCAAGAGGGACTCCAGAGTGAGAAAGAGAGAGACATGTTTCAATAGTATCACAGAAAATGAGGGGGGCTTCTAAGATCCTCGCGTTCAACAACTATGAACGTGTCGTCATTCGCTGGTATGCCAGCAAGCAGCTTGATTGCTTGCAGACACCCAATAAACATGAACCGAACACAACGAGAAACAAACAACATGCTAAGAGCCGTGTCTTGGGTGTAGCGCGGATGATCAGGAAACCTTCAATGAACCAGTCAGCAATTGACATCTGTATGAAAACATAGTAAGGGATAAATACACACACGCACACACACACACACACACGCGCACGCACACGCACACACACACACACACACACACACACACACACACACACACACACACACACACACACACACACACACACACACACACACACACACACACACACACACACACACACACACACACACACACACACACACACACACACACACACACACACACACACACACACACACACACACACACACACACACACACACACACACACACACACACACACACACACACGCACACGCACACGCACACACACACACGCACACACCGCACAACGCACGCACGCGCGCACGCGCGCGCACGCACGCACGCGCACGCACACGCACGCGCACGCGCGCACGCGCACGCGCGCGCGCACGCGCAGCGCCAGCGCCACGCGGCGCCGCGCTGCGGGCGTACGCACGCACGCACGCACGCCGCCCGCCCGCCCCGCCGCCGCCGCCCGCCCGCGCACGCGCCGCCCGCACGCACGCACGCACGCCGCACGCACGCACGCACGCGCACGCCGTACGCACGCACGCACGCACGCACGCACGCACGCGCGCGCGCACACGCACCCGAGCGCGCGCCGACCCTTGGGTAACGGCCTCCCTCCCGCCTCGCCTCCGGGGTTTCCTTGACGGGCCCGCTCCACCACACCCCGTCAGAGTCGTGGATGCCGAAGCCACACACCTCCAGGCCTTCCGGAGTTGGTTGGGCTGGCGGTGGTGGTGGTGGTGGCGGTGGTGGTGGTGGTGCTGGCGGCGGTGGTGGTGGGTGGGTTGTGCTTTGGTTTGGGCGGTGGCGCAGAAGGACAAGAGTCATGAAACAACAAACGGAATGACCCTTCCCAAAACAGGTAGCAAAAACACATCGCAGTTGGTGCTGCCCAAAACGAGTTGCCCTGCACAGTTTGGGATGGTTGGGACTGTCCCCTAGTAAGCTTCTGACTACTCAGCAGAGGTTGCTCAAAACATTGGTCAGGATATGGATATAGAATGAGACCATAGTCTGCCATCCCCAGCTTTCATATCGCATGATCTGCGTATTGAGCCCGCTTGTTGGTGGTTGGACTTGCTTTCTACAGAATGCTACGCGCATATGCCCAGCTTTTTGCCACCCGAACCCTTCGCTGAAAGATTGGAGCCGCGAGGTGGGACCACTTAGCTGTTGACGTTTCCATCAGTCGGCCACGTCCACAAAAAGAAGAAGAAGCACCGATGGATTGCTTTTGCACACGGCGGGCGGGGGGTTTTCGAACTGGTCGGGCTCGAAGTGAAAGGACCAAGGTCGGGCTCGATGTTCACACTGTGTCAAATCAAAAGCAAGGGTGATATGGCCATGGGTCAAAATCCAAATCGTACTTTCAGTGAACACAAAACGGGTGGTGCACCTTCCCCAAAATGGTACCATTGGTTTTGACAACCACAGCCATATACCAAAGCCGACGGAGCGGGAGATAGGTTGGAGCACGCATATTTGTTTTCCCTTCTCGCCGTCTATCAGACCAGCCCCTCCCATGTTTGGCGGTGGGACTATTGTTTCCCTTCTGTTTTTGTGTTTTGTACTTTTTTGTCGGAGGGGTCGCAATTCTGACCTGGCCGAATTGCCGGATGAACATGGGCACCTAACGTCTGCTCAGGTACTCTCAACCATAGGCACCCCCGAGGACAAGGCGCTACAACTCGACCAGAAACATGCTTGAGAGAGGGGCCCGTTGCCCCCTCTTATTGGATGGCAAAACCATGAAGCCCAGAACAAAAATGAGACATTGGCATAGTCCGGCCCAAATATGCGAATGTCCAAAGGACGTGGGACAAATTGTGAGTCCCGTGGATGTTTGTGGGAGATTTAGCGAGTTGCCTTATATCCCTCTCCAAAATGGTCAATAGGATTGGAGAATGTGCCCGACCTGGTAATATGAAGGGAAACCGAAATGAGTTGAGATTTACACAACGCAGGAAAACAAATCAATTGTCAAACAAGTTTGAGGCAGCTCCCAAACCACTCCCGAAGTCTTTCTTAAGGCAAAAGTTGAGATCCCCAAAAGTACAGTAGTCTGGCTGACCACCATGACCCTGTAGCGGACCCCAAGTACGGGGTAGGTGACCAGAACCGAGCTCCGAGTACTTCGGGAGGGCTTTCTTTGACCCCGCCCGCATCCCATGGTAGCAAGGGAGATCAGGTTTTGGACATGAGGTCGATTTGCTTTGCAAGTGAGATATGACGTCAATAGCCAAGTAGCTGCTCCTTTCCAAACACACAAAACTCGGAACAAACACAGTTGCTAGGGAAAAGCTGCAAGCGATCTAGGCTCAGCGTGACCACAACTGCTCCCACAGGCCTTCGGCAGAACGGCACTTGCTACTCTGCGATTGAGTGATCCTCGGATTCCGCTGCAAACAGTTGGATTTATTGGACGCGTCTCAGAACGGTAAAGTCCTTTTTTGAAATCTGAATAATCGAATTAAAGGACAAAATGAAAGCAAAGGCTTCTGCCCCGTTTTCACATGCAGGAATCCTTGGGGCTTGTCTCCAAACAAGCACCCGTGAGTTGGGTTGCACCCATCTAAAGAGGCGAAATGTTTGGGCCGGGCACATTGGCAGATTCTCAAGAATTGAGAACAGTCGTGACCCCTAAAGGCCGCATTCCTGCCAATTTTCCTGGTCCGGGTTCTGGAAACCTCTCCTTGCTGCTGTTTGTCTCAAAGGCAAAGGATTACGAGTACACAAATATGGGTGTCTTTGTGTTTCCCTTAACAAACGTGCAAAAGAGGCGACACTCAAACACAAACAAACTCACACATGAGCGTCGAAGCTTAGGCACAAATGGCAAGTGATTGCGATCCAACAGCGGACTTAGGTTTCTAGATATAGGCTCTTTGAACGGGAGATTGTGTTTCGGGTACTGTTTCAAGACAGGGCATCCCTTGTTTTGAAACAAGTCCACGAAAAGGGGGGAAGGTCAAACATGGGGAAAGGCGCTTTTAGCCAACAACCCATGAGAAGCTCAGTGATAATTGCTTTTCACCATGGTGGAATGGTTGGTGTTCTGCTTGAACATTAACTTCTGGCCTTCATGGTTTTGGCTGGGCGCAGCAAATGCCAGGAGACATCAAGAAACACAGCAGATAAGTTCAGGCCCTTAGATGAGTGCATAACATCCCGAGGCGTGCATACCTCGTATATTTGAGACACATCACCTAGCAACAAGTGCATATGGCTGAGACAAGCGACAATCACGAGCTTGCGTGGGAATGCACGTGTTCTCACAAACGTCGTGATGTAGCGGCTCGCCCGATACTTGAACATTCCAGACTCCATAAATACTGCGTGTATCAGTAATACATGAGCCACAGCCATTGTTCGCTGTGTCCCCCCTGTCACGTGCCAATTTGGCGAGATCTCACCCTACATGGTAATGCAAGATGCACCCCTCTACACTCGCAAAACAGATGTTAAACCCTGAAACACTCAGTAGACCCCTTTCTGGCTTGCGGCCGAAAACTCTGGCAAGTATCGGCAAGAAGGTACTGAAGGAGAGTAATGAACCCTCATGAACCCCTTCACTACTCTTCTGAAAATTATCCTGGCACCCAATTATCATGAAGGAATTAAGCAAGTGTTGGGCTGGGCCCCACCCTTTGTGGGAACTCCTCCAGCACTTGTCAGGTGCTGCGTCAAAATCATGAACCAGCTTTGTTGAAATGCTGAATTTCATGATATCTCCCTGCTGAAATGAGTCAAGGGTTCCTACCTAGATCCGACATTGATTGAGAGCAAGGAGAGGATTGGGCAGGTCCTGGCATTCAATCCGTCATCCCCACAAAAATCCTCTGGTCCACAGTCAACAATGGGCTGACATGGCTTCCCTATCCAAATCAGTATGTGGGTGTGTCTTTTGTACTGAAGGGCCTCTTGCCTCTTGGTTTCCCTTTTCAGCAACCCGAAAGAAGGTACTCTCGAAGAAGGGGCAAACCCTAGCGCAGTATGTAGGTTGTCAAACGCCACCCATGGCAGTTGTTCTTTGCCCTGGCGTCCATGACCAATGACCATCCCATCAGCAAACTGGAGGGTGCGACTATGGCACATGTCGCAAAGTGCATCGATTGGTGTATCCAAGCGGCAGGGTGGACACCAGGCTCAGGACGTCCTGAACCCAATGATTGTTGGCAGGGGGTCTTCAAGGACTAATAGGAAGATATAGGAAGTGGGTTTACAACACCCTGATTGAGTCTTGTGTCTGAGAGATACTTGGGCTGAATTGGGTCTAGTGCCCTTCGCATAGCCCTCGTTGAGAAATTAAATCCTCTTTGGGAGTCCTGGACAACCGAAGCCAAGGTTGCAGCAGGGTTCCCTCAGAGTCACAACTTAAATCCCTGGTAAGACCCCAGTACAACCTCGAGTACAACCTCAAGGCCTTATTTGTCAAATGTTATCCATTTCGGGGATCCCATTGGGAAGCCATGACAACCAGTCCCAAACGAAATCGGGACTGAGCATGTTGCTTTGCAGTTATTGTGATTGAAAGTCGGTTTTGGCAGGGTTCGGGTTGATGAGTCGAAATAGGGTTGACTAAGGAGACTACGGCCAGGGCTAGGATAGATTTAGAGCGAGTTTGGAGTGGGGGTTTGGTGAGTCGTGGATGCATCATTGCCTCTTGGCTTAGACAACTGTCACCGAACAGGTCACATAGTCACGGTTAAAACATGATTTACCCTCTTACCAGGAAAGGAAGCGCATAAACTCTTGGAAGACAACTTGCAAAGGGCGTCTGCGAGTAATTTGAACCACAGGAAAGGGGCCGGGCACCTGAAGTCTAGTTGCCTCCCTGAAGACAAGCAAATGGAATCTCCGGGTTGGGTCTCTCTTTTTTTTGACCGTCTGAACCTTTGGAGAACATCCTGTACCCAGCCTCATGTGGAATCTCACACCAGTGTAAAATAAAACCCAGTGGATCCCAGGCAAAGCAGTATTGGTAACCCTTCGCCGTTGTCCTTTTGGTTACAGGGTGGCAAACCCTTGGTTGCCTACAACACATGGAAAGGGAATCACTTGGGGACACTTGAGCGACTCTATAAACCTCCCATGAATCCCTATGTCGCATCAGGTTGCTTACGCGCGAGCTTGCGCTTTCCTTGCGCGGACCATGTTCTAGCTTGTGCGGCAGTCAGCAAGCGTGTCAAGCTCTCGAATCGCTTACGTGTCGGCGTTTTGAGCGTTTGCCCTCAAGAGTTGCTTAGGGCTCCTTTTCCCATGCATCCGCCAGAACTGTTCAAGATGACGTGGCCTGGCGTTGTTGTTACTGCAAGTCAAGAAACGGCTTATCGGCGGCATCTATGGCGACGGCTAGCGGGCAGCCGAGCTAGGCAAGCTCACGCGAACCTTACGCGCCTGCTTACGCGATCTTCCGCGCCGAGCCCCATTAGTTTCCTAAATCCGCGGTTTCAGAAGCCTTTGTTTGTCCTAGTAGAGGTTTCAACACCGAATCAAAGTTCTGCCGGCTTGTTTTGCACTCGTGCGGTCATGCGGTCTTAGACGTCTGTATGCAGCCAAAGTCTCCGGACAAGTTGCCAAGCTCGACTAGGTTGAAACAGCACAAGCCACCAAAAAACACATAAGCACAGGTGTGAAACATTCCGAGCATGCTTGCAAGCCTTAAACAATCACGAGGCAGAGCTTACGCGGGTGCTTGCGCAGCATGTTTTCCCCAAAAAAGTGCTTACGCTGGCTTAAGCCGTGCAGGGTTTTGCTTTCGCGGGGCCTTGTTATGACACAACTCTTGCTTGGGATGTAACAGTAGGTTTTTAGAGCTGCTCACTTGTCTACCAGGTATCTTCCCTCGAGGGTGAAATCAAATCACCGAGTTTGACGACATGAGCCAGAGTCATATCTGCGAGCGGTACTTGTGGGCAAAGGAGGGTTTTGTCCCCTGTGGGAAATCTAACCACTCGTCTGCCTGGTTGCTCAATAGGGCCCGGAAACCTTATAACTCACCCTTCTCTTTTTTGGGTTACCTGTTGAAAAATCCAATCCGGGAAGACATGAAATTAAGGGCTGCTTATTTGGCACACATCTCCTTTTGGGCTTCCTTTTGGATAATGATGCACAACTGTTATAGGCTATTGTTTGGCCGCCCCCTCAACTTCGCCGCTCCTTCTCGTCGGCCGCTTGGGGCTCACTCATGAGGAACCACTGCCTCGCTTTACACGCACGGAGACTAGACGCACCTGAAATCAGCAACCGCGAGAAGGAAGCAAACACGAATTTGGCCTTCAGAAGGAAAAACAGAGAACGGCGGTGTCAACACTAGAGCCTCAGAATTCATGGTGGTTGCCACTTAAATCCCTCAAACTGTGATTTTTTGCAACATGGATAAGTGAGCGTGTCTATAGAAACGGAAAACACCAACCCGCCAGGGGCTCGATCATTTTCCCGACTTTGCCAAATAGAAGAAACCTGTCAGCAAGAAACACGAAGGTCGCACATGCCCAGTGATGGGACAAATGCTGAATGACTCCGTTTGTGGCTGTTGGGAAGCCCAAGCCCCACAGGTGAACAAAGCGTCACTGGGCATGCCCTAACATCCGCTGGAGATGGACCAGAAGCAACGATTGCCCCAGCTGCTCGAAAAGCGTGGTTTCTCGCCGCCCGACCAAGAAACCACAAAAAAGAGCACCTCCAACTTGGAATTCACGCCTGATGCTTTTGGTCCCAGGCTCCTGCCCGCGCTGTCAAACCAACCTTCCCGGCCGGTTCCGGTGGGTTTTCCCCTCGAAGCTGTTCCTGAGGGTTCGGCACCACAGGCGTGCAGGGCGGCCTAGCACTGAAGGACATGTCAAGCAAGGTATTTGCCCAGAACCTGGTTTTCCAGAACCTGCTCTCAGAAACAGCTATTTGGCGCACATGTGCCTGGGTGAAAGTAACTAGTACAGGTCATCAATGTAGATTTCGCGATCGTGCCGATATGAAGGAGACTGTGACATCTACTTTATCCAACTGCAGGCTTGCCTGAGAATGAAACATCGCGTTTTGATGAGATCTTTTGGGGAAACCAATGGCAAACTACAAACGCTTGTTTTAAGGTACCTACACATGCCGAGCTGTGGACAAATATCATAGGTGGGGCATGTTTAGGATGTCTGGCAAAATGACCAATTGCCAATGCCCTCTTGACTTCCTTTGGCAAAACCTCAACGCATATATGCGCAAATGTCAAGCTCAGGTTCTCGTCTTGGCTTGTATTCCTGCTCAGTTTCTTGTCAATGTTATCCATGTTGCATTTTTGTTGCTTGTTGTTTGTTGTTTTGTTTGTGCTTGTATTTCTGCTCAATTCTTGCCTTGGCGTCCTTCTTGCGCCGTTCTGGTTGAAAGGCTTTGCTTTTCCCCACCAGCTCCATTGCTCTTCGAAATGGGAAGGGAACCGGGGCTGAATCATCCAGATACCCCCCCCCCCCCCGCTTTTCGGCTTGGGTATGGCCAAATCTTCTGTGTGTTGTGTGTTTTTGGTGTTCTTCTTTCTTCTGTCAAAAGCATGTTTTTTTCTTCTTTTTTTTTTCTTTTTTCTTTTTTATCATTTTCCTTTCTCTCAAGGTGAATACTCGTGCTTTTTGAGTCAGGGGTTCACATCATACCATCAAAATCGAGCGGTATTTGGAGCTGATGGGCTTGCTGTCCGTTTTAGGCATCCAGCAGTTGCTGGGGTCCCTCTTACATTCGTAGCTGGACTCATCTGTTGGTCACGACACGGCCGTGAATGTACAAAAAGCAAAGTCGAATGAACATGAGAATTGGACGACATAATGATTCAACAACTGAACCTGTTATGAGATGTCAACTCCAGTTTAGGGAATCTTAACCGGTTCTTGTTCCCGAAAGGTTCCCGAAGAAAGGTTGCCATCAACATACAGACGACAAACAAACGAATTAACAAACAAACAAACGAATTAACAAACGAACGAACGAACGAACAAAGAAAGAAACAAACAAACTAACTAAGCAAACCAACAAAGAAACAAAGAAACAAAGAAACAAAGAAACAAAGAAACAAAGAAACAAAGAAACAAAGAAACAAGCAAGCAAGCAAGCAAGCAAGCAAACAAGCAAACAAACAAACAAACAAACAAACAAACAAACAAACAAACAAACAACCACAAACTAAGAAATCCACCAACCAAATAGCTACAACAATCAAGCGATCCGCAAACCATCCCCTCTTTTGGCGCAAAAACTCCCCCGCTCCCCGCTCAACGCTCCCCGCTCCGATCTCCCTCAAGGAACGCCTCGTGAAGCTGCCCTGGTAGGTGAAGACCGCCAGCGAGTCCTGCCGGACGAGAAAAACCCTCGGACCTCTGACGGCAGTGTTCCCCATATATCTGCGAGCAAAACGGATGACAGGACCAAAATGGGGGGATGAATAAATCAACAAATGAATACATAGATAAATTAATTAATAAACATTGCCATCTACTTTCACCCAGGAATGAAAAAATCATTTCTGAGAAGGATGTGTGAAAGCTGGAATGTTTGAACAGGAATCCAGAAGGTTCAGCCCTAGCTTGTCCCACCTCAGACGTCGAGCCTGGTGATCAGTTTACTGGTGGGGTCCGATAAAGCTGCCACTTTTGGAGGAGCTACAAGGGAACTGACGACACCTGACACGCCACTGGAAAGCCCTTCTCGGGATGTGAGAGTTCCCCCCTTTTCCCTTTGAGCCGGGAAAAACAAGAGAAAAACACAACCTGGGCTGAAGTCCAGTTCCATCCCGGAATTCCGTCCAGCTCGGGGCTCGCGAGCCAAGCCGTGAACTTTGTGCCGGCTGATGAAAGACGTAAGGTGTGCACTCCCACAAAAGTCAGTAGATGGACGAAATCCCTGCACCACCCAAGCAAGCCTGGAATGATGGTTCCCTGTATATACGAAGAAACATTGGTTTCCCTGGTTTCAAAGTGGTGCAGGATGTTGTTCATCTAAAGTATGTTGTTGGCGTACAGTCAAACAAAGGAAGTTACACCTGAATAGTAAAAAACACATGATCCCTTCACCCATAAGCACCAAAGCCTATTGAATAAGGGGTGTGTCACGTCCCAAAAGAATATGCCGCACCACTTGGTCTTCTCTTGGACTTCTTTGAAACATGAGCAAACTGGCTATGTCCCTAGCGGTCGTGTCCAAAAACAAGTTTCATGTTGCGGGATGCGAGTCTTGGTGGTACACCTAAGCAACAAACCACTCCAAACTCCAAGGGATGGCTTGATGCGCTGAGCCAAACGCCCAGCCTTTGACATCCCATAGGTTAAAAGTAGGTGGCAGAAACCCTCCAGGGTCCATGGCCCATGAAAGGTCCCTAAGCCCTGAAAACAATGGGGCTGTGGGTCAAAACCAATGGTACCATTTTGGGGTAGGTGCACCACCCATTTTAGAACCTATTTTAGTGGGGATTGGGATGTTCACTGGGGGTACGATTTGGATTTTGACCCATGGCCATATGGTGTCTGTTGCAGTCAAATGCCGGTCATGGGAAAAACAACTCTGGCTATTGAGCGAGCTTGCCCCCCTCAACTGTGCCAACCGGGCCGGGGAATGACCTGTTGGTTGGTGCCCACGTATTCGCCTGGTTCGCAAACAAACACAGTATTTATAAAACATAACCAACAGGTGCATACCCTCTTTCCAACAATCATGGAAGTGCACAAAGGGGTTCCCCAAAAGGAAAATAGTCTTCCAAAGCTCCCCTGTCAACTTCCATGATTGTTGGAGGGAGGGTAACTTTACGTCATCTTCAAAGTGGTGCAGGATGTTGTTCATCTAAAGTATGTTGTTGGCGTATAGTCAAACAAAGGAAGTTACACCTGAATAGTAAAAAACACATGATCCCTTCACCCATAAGCACTAAAGCCTATTGAATAAGGGGTGTGTCACGTCCCAAAAGAATATGCCGCACCACTTGGTCTTCTCTTGGACTTCTTTGAAACATGAGCAAACTGGCTATGTCGCTAGCGGTCGTGTCCAAAAACAAGTTTCATGTTGCGGGATGCGAGTCTTGGTGGTACACCTAAGCAACAAAGCACTCCAAACTCCAAGGGATGGCTTGATGAGCTGAGCCAAACGCCCAGCCTTTGACATCCCATAGGTTAAAAGTAGGTGGCAGAAACCCTCCAGGGTCCATGGCCCATGAAAGGTCCCTAAGCCCTGAAAACAATGGGGCTGTGGGTCAAAACCAATGGTACCATTTTGGGGTAGGTGCACCACCCATTTTAGAACCTATTTTAGTGGGGATTGGGATGTTCACTGGGGGTACGATTTGGATTTTGACCCATGGTCATATGGTGTCTGTTGCAGTCAAATGCCGGTCATGGGAAAAACAACTCTGGCTATTGAGCGAGCTTGCCCCGCTCAACTGTGCCAACCGGGCCGGGGAATGACCTGTTGGTTGGTGCCCACGTATTCGCCTGATTCGCAAACAAACACAGTATTTATAAAACATAACCAACAGGTGCATACCCTCTTTCCAACAATCATGGAAGTTGACAGGGGAGCTTTGGAAGACTATTTTCCTTTTGGGGAACCCCTTTGTGCACTTCCATGATTGTTGGAAAGAGGGTAACTTTACGTCATCTTCGGATGAAACAAAACGGCCCATACGACCCAGGGGCGAAGAAGCTTCCCTTTTGGTTGGGGAGGCCCCCCAGAGCCACAAGCAAAAGCAGACTAGGAGTCCCCAATACGACAAATGTCCGCCAATCGGCAAATCACCCCATTGAACCAAAAAGCTTGGTCCAACGATGCTTGCCAAGCAAACGACCAACACGTATATATATATATATTGATCTACATATATATATATGTATTGATCTACATATATGTATATATATATAGATTGATCTACATATATGTCGTATATAATATCCATTTATAGACATAGGACACCCCACCCAAAGCTCAAAGCCCCGAGCCCCCGCTTTGGTTCCGGTGGATCGATCCCGCCTTTCGTGGCCAGAGGTCTTCGAAGTTGAAGGCCTTGGGCGGCGCGACATGCCCAGCTTGGACCCAGAGATCGCAGGTTGAGCTTCTCTCTGATGCCCAGGAGCCAGGGGAACAAAGGTACCACTGGTTGGTTGGTTTGGCCAGGGCATCATCCATTTTTTGGGGCGGTTGGTCTGAGTTTCAAGGGAACCCTTCCCCAAAAAAGGAAGAAACAGAGGCATCACTGGACAACTGGGTTTGGGGGTTATGTTCATGGACCATGGGACAACCAAAGGGTTAATTCAGGTGGCTTACTGAGGTTGCAGGGGAAGGAAGGAGGGCTCTGATTTTGCCGGGGGTCGCTCTTAAGGTCCATAGCAACCCCTCGAGCATGCATTGGAGTCCGATTCGTACCTTAGGCAGCACCTGAAGATGTAAGTTGGCCTCTCAAGGTGGCTCCGAACTTGCCCTGATTGAAGAAACCTAACCAATTTGCCACCCAACAACATTTGACCATCTTTTGTGAATGGCTTGAAGCAACCAGTCTACAACTGATCTTTGGAGTCCAACATCCCAGCCCCAAAACCAAAACCACGCGATTTGCAATGAAGTTGCCGTTCTGTTCTTCAACTGGAGAATAAGCAGCTGACCTGTGACTATCCGCTGCAACACGCCCCAAAGAAAAACGCCGCAGATCCTTAGTTGCTGTAACGACCCCCTGCAAAAAGCTTTAACTTTTTGGGGGTTTAGTGGAAAACCCATTGATTTCAACCAAAAAGTTAAAGTCTAAAGATCCAACCCAGTAGCAGTCAAGGATTACCTTCAGCAAGCAGGTCTCTCGTGAGGCGTTCTATTTTTGGCAAAGCCCTTTGATTCCCATCACTCGCACCCAAAGGGCCCCCATGCCTCTGCGGCCGGACCTGCGAGCCAGAAGTGGGCAAGTGCTGCATACTTGCTGAAACCATTCAAACAAAGGAAACTCATGCTGGAAAATGTTTGATCAGACCCAATTTCATGCATGTGCTTTTGCATCCTCAGCACCAGCGCAACATCACCAGCATCACCAGCATTATCAGCATGACATTCCTGGAAAGCAGGAGCAAACTTTCCCGAAATTCCGAAAAACAACCTGTGGAAGACAGTGGAAAACATGGGAAGAGCATTGGATGAGAAAAACAAGGACACCATGGCCAAAAACATTGGGAACATATTGGAAATATGAGAAACCAGGGTAACCACGTTGAACACATCAAGACATTAAATATAATTCTGGTCAGGGGCTTGAGGGCCGGCTCTTGGCTTGCTCACCTGTTCAGGGCTTTGAAGGATGAAGGCACCTACCTTGCTCCGACACTTCTAAGGGTAGAACACCGATTCCTGCAGGGGAACCAAAGGCTACTGTTTGACAAATTCCCGGAATTGGGGCTTGGGCATACTGAAAATTAGAGTCTCGAGCAGCCCCGGAAGAGGTTCAGTCAAATTGTCGACTGACACCAGCAATTGCGGACCGATTTCCGTTTTTTTTTCTGCAGGATGGAAGTCCACCAGCGCACTTGCTCCCCAAATCCTGCCCACAGTGGAGCACTCCCTTATGTCAATCAACCAAGGGTTCATTAAACCTGGTCTCCGTCTTAAGATACTCAGAATTGTCCCATATTCATGAGAGGGTTGTTGTTTTTGTGGCCTCTTACCATGCGCCGCAAGATTTTCATCGGAAGACACACAGCCCCCTCTCAAGCCCACATTGTCCCCAGCCTGGATCCGGAACTGAGTCCAAACCTGAGCCCAAGGATTTGCATGCATACAAGCGAAAAGCAAAAGTACCCCCTGCCAGTCGAGCGCGTAGATCGTAGGACTACAATAAAAAGCCCAAAGCACGCACGACGCACAGCAGAGCAAAAACTTTACGATAAGACGAGAAGGAAAGGCCAGGGTCAGGCTGCGTAAACACAGTAGGGCCTATCTTGCATCTCAAATTGAATCTTCCTCCAAAATCCTTGTCAAAGCCAAAGCCTTTTGGGGCTTGCATTTTGAGCTCAAGATCCGGGGCTCACAAAAACCCGCAGTTTTGCAGTGGGTTCTTGCTTGCCTAAACCCTGCGTTTCATCCTGGATTGCTAGACAAAGAGATAGATCATCGAGTGGAAAATGGGAAGAGAAGCATGGCTTTCCCTGTCACTCATCTCTCCACATTTGGAGGTTGGGGGGGAAGGTGAGTGACGAAGGAAGCCATCCCATTCTCTCCTCTCTCCTCTCTATCATTGACGGAGATGATCCTCAAGGTATCAAACAATCCTGGAAATCCAGGGAGTCGCAAGTTGTCCCTATGAAAATGCTTCCATCTCCCTCGTGCCCATTCATCTAGTGAGTCTCTAATCATGTGGGGGGTTGCCTCGGCAACTGCATCCCCGGCATCGGGGTCGGTCCAAAGAGTCTGAGTGAAGCTTGGTTCGTTGGGCTCTGAGACGATCTAGAGGCAGATTCGCCGGTTCCGTGTTCGAGTTCCGCACCCAACAAACGCCACGGGACCTCCCTCAGACCGAGCACCGCGAGGTTCCTCGACCAACAGCCATAGGATGCGGTCGCTATGCAAAAGGTATGGTGAGGTTCCGTGACCAACAATGCCTTGAAGAATTCTGCCCCAGACATGTATCGAGCAAGTACTGTGAGGTTCCGTGGCCGACAAAAAACCTGCCGGAGTGTCCGCGAGAGAAATGTGTCTGTCACATCAAACCATTGGCGGCTGGAGTAGCAAGCTTAGCACACCCGGGAACTTGCCGAACTTCCGGTTCAATAAACACTTGCATTTTGTGGGTATTTGGCAAATTTGCTGCAGATGTTCCAGGATGTTCCTGCTGAATGAAAGACAAAAGCAATGAAATCGCCCTGAATCCCTGCAAATTTCAGATATGTCCACTTCCTTCTGCAAGGAATCCGCCAGAGCTCAATGAGTATCTTACTTGCCCATGCTATGAGAAACGAACTTGCCTTCTGGTTGAATTCGAAGGACCATGTACATCTGTGTGCCCCGAAGGTTGGACAAACACGGCCCTGAAACATGCATGGATGATCTCCCCGTCGAGGTCGGACCTAAAAGGAGACCCCCCATTCAAGCACGTTGACGCAAGTGGGTCGTTTCTTCTTTTTTTTTTCTGGAAAGCCCCGCTTTTCGGTTGGTTTTACAGGGAAACCAAAAATAAATCCACCCATGGGGGCTCCACTCAGTGATCCTTTGTTTCGGGTCGAGAGGCCCTCTCTCTGACTCTCAGCTGCGGGCGTCGGGATGTCGACTCTTGCCTGGGACTTGCCGACAGAGGCAGGAGAGCTACGTGAACCTCCGTGTCTCTTGAAGACAGAAGAAATAGCCAGGATAGCAACGGCTGAAATGCTGGACTCAAATGGCAGGTGTTCAGAGGTCTTGGGAACCTTGCGTTTTCGGCCTCAGATGCCCCCTTCACGCTTTCCCAGGCCAAGTTCCACTCATGCAAAATCAGCAACCATCCGGCGATGCTTCAAAACCAAAGGGGAAAAAGAGAAACCTGATGGAACGCCACTTGCTGGTTCTCTCCCAGCTGTGACTGATGTTGGGGTGTCCCTGTTGAACACAAAGCGGCAACTTGGGGATCTAGCTATCTAGGCTCTGGTTCAGCGGCGGCTTCCTTGAACAAATCTGAATAAAAGCCTCCCAAGCAAAACAAATGAGACAATGGCCTAATTTGTGTTTTTCTTTTCTCGGGTACCAGTTGTTTACGGGCTCAAAGGTAAACCAAGCGGCAAACCACATTGTTTTTGTTTCTGTTTTTTCTTGTGTTGTATGTTTTATTTATTGTTTGTGTGTTTTTTTGGGGGGTGGGGGGTCCCCAAAACACACACGCACACACGCACCCTCATGTAATAATTAAAGACAGCAATGAGGGCAAGAACCGGCGAAACGCGTTCAGCGGCCTCAAAGCAAATCAGCCTATCCTGCGCTTCACAAGGCTCCAGCAGGTCATTCAGCATCTCCTGGAGGTGCTCAACCTTTTTCTGCAGCTGGGCGGTCTCTTCCTGGCAGGACCCCAAAGTCTAAGGCGGTTTCGATAATTTGTTGCCATACACGCATTACAATTATGTATATGTACTGTACAAAAAGTGGGGGTGCTGTGAGTGGCGCGTGTTTCAGTGCAAACTCATTTCGCAAACGTAGGAACAGGTCTTGACAGCAAAGAAACTGCCGCGACAAAGGATTTATTTAGTTTAATGAGGAGAGATATCAGTAAGCATGTCTATCTTGCGTTAGGACTTAACTGGAACTTCTTTGCAAATATGTGTCTGACCCAACTTAAATAACATGTATATAAACTTTAAAAAGGACAGAACTCAATAACAAGATTAGCTTATCTCAGATTCATAGAACAAAATGTGCATTTGTTCTTGCGTTGTGATTGCTGCATTTGACTATTTCAGGGGCGGGCCATTTGAAAGAAACAACAATACGTTCGTTCTGCATTAAGTTCAAGTTCCCTTCAACAAATATGTATTTTTTCAGAACATTTGTGGATCTATCGTGGTTTCTGATTAAATGTTATTAAGGTTCAAACCATTCAGAGAGGAAATCCTTTTCCAACAAATCAGTCAGAAATCGGAAACAAAAGGACAAACAATCTGGCAGAGCAAATTGAACACCTATCCCCTGCTACTCTTCTCATGTCAGCGGCGCTCGGTGCCGCAAAGCAGGCGTGTTGGGTAGACGTCTCTCTTGCGCATGTTGGCGCATAGTAAGGACAGTTTCCTGCCCAGGCTTCAAAGGCTGCGGGTCAGTGTTCCAAGTTGCCTCGCCAGCCCGGTAGTAGCCCCTGCGCCAGTCACTGGACGCAGCCATCTCCTCATGGTACAAGTTCGAAGTGATATCCACGCCTGCGGTTGGAGCGCTCACAACGTAGTTTGTGACATCCATTCCGTGCCGGCAAGCTCGACTGGCCGCCGGCTTTGCGCCCACACAGTACGTTCGGGTAATGTGAAAAATCAGAGGCCAGCAGTCTCTTGCCAGGCGGCGGTTTGGCTGCTTCGTCGCGCTCCACGACTATTGCGCTGGCTGGGTTTGCAAACTTTATGTCCCTTTTTACACCAGCCCGCAGTACAAACACAAAGCAAGCCAATTGGCAACCAAAAGTATCTTTCAATCCACTCTAATATTCCTCGAGCCTCAAAACGCTTTGGGCAGTGAGCCTGGCAATGGGTTTTCCCGTCTCAAGTGCCCGGGGTGCCCCGTGCACCGTTTTTTTGGATTGGAACCCCAAAGGAACCAAACAGCCTGGAGGGGATCAACTGCCCCAATTTGATTGCTCAGTTGGGTTTGTGTCACGCCAGTGGATCTCAACAATGTCTGAAGATACAAGGTTTTAGTCTCCTTTGGAGACCATTCTGGTGACATGATCAAAACAAGCCTCCAAATGTTGGTGTAATGGGAAACCACACCAACTGAATTTTGGGACCCAGCATGCCTTCTTTCCAGGCTGTCCAGGATTGCCCAACTCAACTAGGGATCTGCTGTTCTTTTGTTGAGGGTACCCTTTTTGTGGTTTAACGAGAAAACAAATGGAAAACCACCGTTTTCGGGGTGTCCCCTACAAAGAGACCCATTTGGACTCCATTTTTCGGGGGCTTCGGGTTCCTCTATCGCAACCGGCTCCGAAGTCGACCGATTCCATCACGCCTGCCGAGAGGTCTTGCTCTCCGACTGCGAAGCGGACGAAGATCCAGGGAACCCGTGAGATAGGGAGCTGCCCCGTAGAAACCCAAAAGGAAGGTGGTTCGTTGCATACTGGAAGGGTGACTGGGATCCACTTAGCAGGTAATCGTAGTACCTGACCTCTGATGACAAATGAAAGTGTTGAACAAAAGTGGTTGTTTCATTGCCATACTCAAGCAGCCGGCCGCGCCCAACTCAACGGATGTGTCGCATGTAGACCAACATCAGAAGGTGAAAGGGTCGGTTGCCAGTTGCTTGTGAACAATGGCTCGGACATGTTTGAAGTTCTTTATCCTGGTCCGAGCGCTCATGGAAACGATGCCGACATCTCTGAAAAAAACTGGACCCTTAACGGGGCGCCTAGCGTATGGGGAAGTTGTCACGCTTAGTTCGCCTGTCGTTCAAAGCGTTCGGCAAACTCCCGACAGTACGACCGGTGTCCGAGCTTCATCGGGGTCCCCCAAAGGGGAACTTTCGCTCTTCCGACCGGGTCAACCAGCCGAGTTAGGTGCAACCCATACAAGAAGCCAAAGGCTCGTTGGGTGGGCTTTGAATGCACTGCTGTGGGGTTGATTCAAGGGGCAACTCGCTTCCACGGACCATTGGGAAACCAAGTTTACCGATGTTTATGGGTTGAGGGTTTTAATGGCCCGGACTTCCCGATGGAACAAACATGGGTGAATTAAAGGTTCAAGCCACGCGCCGCCGTGGCTTTTTATATGCTTTCTCCAAACATCCTGCACCAAACCGGAAGCTCCGAAGCGAATTGAAACACCCGATGGTGCTGATCAGCATAGGAAAACGGCTCGGAGCAACACCATGCTCCCTCAATGGCGCAATGTTTGGATGGGACACGCACTATCTTCTTGAGAAGCAGTTGACTGCTGGAAGTCTCACCTTCGCCTTCCTCTCGCGAGTTTCGCCGGCGCGCCTCCAAGGGAAGCGAAAACAACAACTCGGTGATTTTGCCACCAACAAGGCAAGGCATTCGTTGTCCATCGTTTGATCTTCGCACGCAGTTCCTTAAAGGCCGGGCTTTCGTGCAGTGCCTTTGGCGCTAGCACTTGACCCCCCGGCGGACTTGGTCTCTAAGTCGAAATCCGGCGATCGATGGATTCGGCGGTGTTCCAGTGAACGATGCCTTAAATCGGACTCTCCCCCATGAGTCAGAGGTGATTACATTAAATCCTGGCAATGAGTCCTGCGTTCCAATGAGTCCCCCAGTAGGTTTCCTACTAGTGAGATCTTCAATTCTGTTGACCCCGGATTAATACACCCCGCAGTTTATCATTTCGGGGTGTTCCCCTCCAAAAGAGGTAATTCCCCACTAACCCCAGGGACACCCCCCACAGTACCCAGACCGAGACCGGGTTCTCAACTGACCCCAGCAATGGCCTTCTTGGCCGCATGGGTCAACCAGCGCAGGAACTCTCGGGCTGCGCCGGAGACCTCGGACGTGCCGAAGCAAAACCTTGGGGCTCCGCTGCGGCTCCAGCGAAGCTTCCCTTGACCAAGAAAAAATATAACCCGCGTAGGCCTGAAAGATTAATTACCGCCCCCGCGTTTTCCACGGGGAAGTGGCGAGGGGGCGTATTGCCAAGAGGAATGCGGTCCAAAGCCAGTCAGCTCCATGATTGGAGGGGCCAAAAAAAACGGAAGACACAGTCTGGAGAGCTTGGCCCGTGGAAGATATATGAGGGATAGAAGTTCGGCCGTCCGATCAACGCAAAGCCGGAGTGTGCTGGTGATGTTGGTTTCTGCGACTCGCCTGGCATTGTCACTTGCTTGGGTGATGGGAACTCTGTGTGCAACCACTTCCGTGATATCACTGAGAGGCATTCCCAGAGACAGTTTCCTGCAGGAATTCGATTGGAATATCCAACCCATTGGAAGTTAGAGGTGCCTCACCCACAACCAATTCCAGTTCGTCCCCAAAGGCTATTTCCTTCAAGGAACTTCCTGTGACAAAAGTTTGACCAAATCATTCCAGGAAGCTCGAAGCATGGCCTTCGCGGAAATCCAATTTGGGGGGAGGGGGGGTCCTGCCTTGGGGAAACAAACCCAAAACAATTTGGATATTTTGGTTCGCTATTGGAAACGAGAAACCAAGCCCAACCATTGAAAGGAGAGGAACATCAACGGAATTGTACCTTTTGAGACATCCTCAGATGGTTGCCGAAAAATAGGGACTCTTTTTGGACCATAGCGTCCAAAATGTGAGTCCAAAAAAGGACCTTATCAAAAAAGGTGTCCCCCTGTTGGGAAAAATCGTTCCGTCAACCCTGTTGCAGTTTGGGAAGCTACAGAAAACGGCGCGGTCAACCACCCGAGGGTTTAAAAGGTCGATCTGTGGACAGCTGAGCCACAGTTCAGATGACAGAAATCTCCTGTAAGAAAAACGGAGGGGAACCTTTCCCACATGCTTTGCCGATAAACCCATCCCGGCTACACAACGGGAACCCCAACGTTGAGGCTGCTCGGCCAGCGAGAACTTACGGAAGAAGCAGAAAAAAAAAAGGTGTCACTGGGAAATGGCGAATCATTAAATTTAAAGGAAGCCCAACAAAAAGCATACGGAGCTCCCACATCACCCCACATTCGGAATCTCAGCCGAAACTTGCTGGTGCTGAGTAGGGAATGAGGGAATGGAATGAACCTGGGGGGTCCATTCCACAGGAAACCAGTGGGATGGTTTTTCTCGATCACTTTCTCATTCCCTGCTGAGCACGCACCAGCAAGTAAAAACAGGCAACTTTCTAATTATTCCGCGGGAAAATCTCGTGGGATTCTCGGTTGCTTTCTGCTCCCCTGCAAAAAGTTTGACTATTTGGGGGTTCAGTGGAAAACCGAATTCCCAAAAAGTCAAAGTCTAAAGACCCAACCCAATAAGCAAACTGGCAACCAACAGCAACTTTCTGTTCCGTGGGAAAAAATATCGTGGGACTTTTGGTGGGGAGACCAAAGCGACTCCTCCCCTGCCCCGGGCGCGCGGCTGGCTGATGCGGCGCTGAGAAGAAGATGGACAAGGCCACCACCCGCGCACTCTCCGGGCGCAGCAGCCTCCGTGAAAAAGAAGAAGAACACAACACGAGCTGAGAGCTCGATCCGGCCCCAGGCTGGGGAACCAACTCCAAACAAAAACAAAAAGATACTCAAAAGACTCGCCCTATCCAAATTCATTGAAGGATACTGGTTGAAGGGGTCAAACTCTCAAACTGGCTTTCTTTGGCCATAATTTGCATCTTTCAGTCAGGGGTCACTGCACCAAAGCAAAAAAGAGTGAGGATTGGGGCAGTTGATATGAAAGAAGTCTACAAAAAACCCATGGCAAAGAATCACAAAGGCCAAAAGTCCACTGATTCAAAGCCACATGGGGAGCCGTGGGACGATTCTGGTCACCGGCGTGGTTACGTGTCCTAGGGCACTACGCCTGATGCATAACTAGGGGGGCGAGGCCGGGGGTTGGTAGGGAGAACGGAGTTGCTGTTGGAACAAATGTGCGCCGATGCCTGTACGCGGACCCCGGGTTTTCAGCGCCTTTTGCTGTCACTCTGTTTTCCCCTACAACAGATGTTTGCTCGGCACAGGTGTCAGTATAGTGCGCTCTAACCTCTGATCGGTCACATTCCCTGGGCAGGACCATCTAGCTCGGTGGCTTATCGTGTTCCGTGTTTTCATTGGGCCGACTGTGAGCTCCGCTCGCTCTCCGTTGGCCGAATGTGATGAGACTGCTCATCTACCTGGCAGCTTGTCGGGTCCTGTGTATGTTTGCATGGCCGAGAATGGCTGTGGAGAAAGGCCCATTTAGTAAAGACTTGGTCCATTTGCTAATCAGGAAACTTAGCTTGAAGAATTCACGCAGGGCAATCGAGAATGTCGAAACTTTTGGCGAACACCTGAAACAAACAGTCTTTGCAGAAAACCACCAGACACCAGTGGCAAACGGCTGGCGATTGCAAAGACAATGCGGAATAAATTCACAGAAACGAAGGTATATCCGCTTCTGATACGCTTCAAAGTCACAGGTTTACCCTATGGTCACGTGACACAACTGGTCAAAACCGGTCGATTCGCTTGGGTTGCAAGTGGCATGGTTCTCCTACCTGGTGTTCCAAGCTAAATGATTGCTTCTGAATTCTGAAGTTCATCATAATCTTAACCAGATGAGTAGTTACAGGAGGATACGGGGGAATCATCTGCCAGCCAGTGATCGGCTAAGTGCAAACAAACTCAAAACCGATTGATGGTGGACATCGCTTGCATGGGGGTTTATGTCCGCCAAACATGGTTGAGGCTGCGTTTCCATCAAACATCATGGCTGGTTCAACTGTCTTAGACCCCTCGACATGGGAGGGAGCAGTCGTTAGGGAGTGCTACCCCCCTACTCCCAATACATTTCTGTAAGGGTGTGATGTCAACCCCTGAATAAAACGAAGACAAGAACCATGCAACGTAACTATCTATCTGCAGCAGTTGACTGATTTGACCAGCAACACCGACGGCTTGATCAATTGGGCCGTGCAACTCACCACGATTGAAGCTCGTTTCATCATTGACAAACAAATACCTGAATCACTCCGGGAACGTGTAGCCCAAAACTGAAAGGCGTATTGAACTATAAGAGCCACGGTGAAAATATGCGGCTACTGTTCGGGGCCATGGGGCAAATTTTGTGAGTCTCCCGTTGTTTCTGGAAAAATGTTCATGAGTCGCCCATGTCTTTCCCAATGGGACCATCGACTGCCGACTGCGACCATATTCTACCACAATCTTTGCAATCTCCTTGCAACCTGCCAGCCCGACCACTACCCCTAGATGCCTACCACTTTTCAATGTCCCCGGAAAAGGGGGGGTGGGGGTCCCCAATCCCATTTATCCAGTAATCACCGCCCTTTTTCCCCCGAAAAAACATTTTGAAGGGGGGGGACTTTTCAGAAGAGGACGAGCACGCGATCATTCATCGCCCAATCGGCACTCCGAGCCTCTCATTCAGCTGTGCCACCCGGAAATCAATTCCCCGGATCCTGCGGCTCCACGGCGAAGGATCTTCGCCCAAAGGGGCGGCTCGTCTTTTAGGGGACCCTCCATGTGGCGCAGCGGGAAAGCCCGTCAATTCCATCCAACAGAAACTGCCCCTACCAAAAAAGAGGACCCACCCAAATGGAGGGGGTCAAAGTTATCAACCGCCTTGTCTGAAGGAGTACTAATGCATTTACGAACCGATGGGAAGCCAAAACCTTTCAGTGAAAGTTCGCCAGGCCAGTGAAAGGGCTCCTCTTTGAGTTCAGCCCAAGTTGGATCTTTTCCAGAAATGACCCAGCCCGGCGAAACGGACATTGGCTTGCTCATTTTTAGTCTCTTCTGTGTTGCCAACTCACAGCCAACGGATGGGAGTCAGAATCAAAGCCCGGCAGCGTTTTTTGTGGCGTTTAAAAACCAACACGTGTAGAAGGGCGGCCACCTCCAATGTGTTCATCTTAAGCGTGCGATGGAGCTCCACTTGCTGTCCTCACCAACCGCACAAATGGAGACAAACCGAAAGCAGCCCATTAACACCTGTTCAAATACTGGACAAAGGTTGGGTAGGAGAAGACGCTTAAACCTCTGCAGCGAGTAATTTGTGATTCAAGCATGCATAAATGCGCTTGGAACAGCTCGGGCCCCATATCGTGCAGCATCGTACCCAAAAAGTGAAAGAAAAAACACAACAACCACATGATGCATGACCCTCCTCTGATTGAAAATGCCCGGTTTGTCCAGCCGGCTTCCAGCCAACACTACTTTAAAGACACCCACAAGGTTTGGCCAAAAGCCCCTCTCATTATTTTGGGGCACCTCTCAAAACCCCATCTGTGTAAAGACGTCCCTGTCCGGCCCAAGAAGGTAAAGGATTTTTGAGGCTGCCAACCAAGCCGCGGCTGTAGCGGGCAAGTGTTCCTTGCGAACAGGCCTCCAGCCCTTCTATTGTAGTCCTATTGGTCAGACAGGGGCATAGGCAAGGACTGGAGAGGACTGAGGTCCAATCCGAGGGGCTGGGGATTGGAAAAATATAATTACATCCGATGGTCCAACAGCTTGTCAACCTTGCGGGGCTGATTAATCATGTTCTCTCCTGACCTAATGACTCATGCGCCACTCCCATCTGCTTTCTTGATGGTCTACTCAATCAGGACCAACTCGAAACCCATTGCAAGAACTACCCCTAGTAATATGTTTGGAGTAGGCCCGCAAGGCACGCAATCGCTGGATACTTCAGCCGAGCCAGGTCCTATTCTGAAGATTCCCAGCATGCTCCATCAGCACTTCGCCATCCTGCCGGGTGCGCTCTGAGTCGCCGCTTGTTGATGAGACCTCCCAAATGAGAAACGCCCAAACCCAAATCCAATCCTTTTCCCTGCAAAATATCTAATATATGGCTCAGCGAGTTTCCGCACAATCCCGACGATCCCAATCCCGCAAACTAGAAGTTGAGTTGATTCAAGTTGGGAAAGTTGAGAAGCCCCCCAAAGATAAAAGTTGGGAAAGTCTTGGAACGGCGTTAGTTGCGCTTGTTCTTCAGCATGTTGCTCGCATCATTGGGCTGGGATTTGACTGTTTCCAACCAGTGAAAATTGCTGCGAGTCAGTGCGGAAACAATAATATTGAAACAGGTCGAACGGTCATTTCGATCACACCCAAAAGCAGCCAAGATTCAGAATCCGTCCGTTGAAACAAGTATGGGTCGGTACATCCCCGTTTGGTGATTTCAACCATGACCTCTTGAGCCAATCTAAAGCAAGCTTATTTAATTTCTGGTGGAATGATGTTGTAAAGCGAAGGCAGGGGAACCCTGTGTATACCCAAGAGTTGTCCTGCATGTGATTCTTGATTTTCTGGTCTGTGAACCTGCTCGCCGGAGAGGCCCTTAAGGTTGCGATTGGAGAGGGCGCGATTGGCTTCCCAGATCTGGGTTGGCCTCCAGGGTTCTAGCTAGGTCCTCCAGATTTGAGAGGTTAGAAGAAGTTGGTACCCTTTTTTTTTCAGTCTTGTCTATTTTAGTAGGGGAACCCTCCCCCAAAAAAGAAACGGTAAAAGGGCACTACTGGGGGAGCTGCCGTTAGGTACCACGAAGATCGGAAATTGAGGGATCTCAGAACCCCGAGCTACATCGGCCCTTTAGCACTTTAGGACTTACGGACTAGCGGGTTGGCATGAACCGGTTTGCCAAGCCTCTTGCAACACATTGCCCTTCAAACTCCCTTGGTTGCAACCCCAAAACTTGCAACATGGGTTTGTCATCTTTTTGGAGGCTACCGCCATTTCTTTGGTGGTGTTTAAAGGAAACCAGAAGGAAAACCACCATGTTGGGGCTACAACCAAACAAGGCATGCACGCAAAAGGCACGCCAAAAGGACAACCGTTCCGCAGGACACGATCAGCGCCTGGACGCTGCGCTGGCGCACGCTTTCAGCCTCACGTTGGACCATTTTTAACGCGACCGGGGCGAAACAACGGATCCACCGGGTCAGCTGGGTGTGGGTGATCATCTGAGATGGCTGTGGTTTCAACAATCGGGAATCCCCCCAAAATTGCCATCCTGGTGAATGTAACCCCAAAATGGTGGGTCAAAATTAAATCAGGAATCGGACCGCAGGTTTTAGTCCTTGGTTCCATTTACGAGGGTTGCAGTTTGGGTAGCAATTCTTGACCCACAGCCATCTGAGATGCTGGTAGCAAACCTGCTGCCCCGGCCGTTTGTTTTGCCCTTCCTCTCACATGGCACAAAGACATAATCTTCCAGGTACCCTGGTGCCATTGCTTGTGGGCGGAAGTGTAAAATGAAGACCAAAGGCAGCCGATCCCTTGATCATACATGGATGTATTGAGCCCAAGCAAGGGAGCGCTCGAGCTGTGCAGGCCACTTACGGAACCCCCCCTTAACAACGCTCCAATGGGAGCCGCAAGCTGCATTTCTTGGGCCCACTTTCTACCTAGTCCTGGAGGAAGGCCAACAGAAGCCGCAAGATGCGCCGGATGACTTTGGTTGCGAGTTGCAACCGACGGTTTCCATGATGAAAAGCAAAGGCTTGATTCTCCGTTTTCGGCTGCTGTCCTATTCCAGAGGATCCGATTTACCCCCCTTTGCTGGTTCATTCAAACAAGGACCGAAACCTTTCGGCTAAACAGGTGTCCGAGCAACTTCCCGTGGAAAGCAAAATGAGATGCTCTGTTTTGTTGCTTGATCCTGTAGTAGTTAACCGTGCTTTGGAACACACCGAATTGGATTGGCCTGATTCTGCTTAGTGCAATTGGCTCGTTTTGAGAGGCATCTCCTTTTGGGGGAGCCCCATTTTGGTTGCACATTCCATGCTCATTTGCAGGGAAGTGCTTGAAATTCAAAGCAATAGCAAATCGAACATGTTTTAGATCCCTCAACCTACTCCTCCAAACACACTCATTTTGCGTGTGTGTAAGTAAGTAGATTCCCTTTTGAATCTCCTTGAAACACATTTTTCCCCGACGTGCAGCTTGCTAGAGAAGCATGCACTACGAATTCAAGGAAGACCCGTCCCTTCAATGCCTTCCGTCACCAAAAACCGGCCACATCGCTCAGGCCCCGGCCCAATCCCGCTCAGTTTGCAGGTCGGGGAAGGACGCGTTGCGTGAAGGATCCTGCCATCCCCTCCCTCTCGAGATGGCGCTATGTATCAACACCAAGGATCCTCCTTCACTAGCAGCTCCAAACTTCTTGCCCCCTTCACAGGAAGAGAATCTACATTCTACAGAAACTGACATGACGCGAACCGTTCCCCGCTTTCAAAATAAGCAGCGTGCCAGACCAACCATGCAACTTTTCTTCAGTGGCAACGGTCCTCAGATTCAAACACAGTGTGGGACGCCCTCAAAAAGTTATGACTTGCTGCAAAGCCCAGACATGACTCAGAAGCAGCTTCGAGTCCGACTGCTCCCCTCTTGGGAAGGCCCATTTTGGAGAAGGCCAACACCTCCAGGAAGCATTGACTGGAGACGGCTTGCCTGCTTGCCGCCAGGGGTTGGGTCACCCCAAATGCTTACGTTCCAACAACTAGGGTGCAACGGAGTCTTTGGGTGGGTTCCGCTTCTGGCGTCCCCCTACACTTACCCACTCTAAAGGAATGACAGGATCAAAGCCTATGTCAGTTCGCTTGTTCGGTCTTCCAAGCAAAGTCACAAGTTGGCTGAAAACCCGAATTCCCTAAGGGTGCACATTGCTGTTGAGAACTTACGAACAATGATGGCCCTTAGGGTACCACATTCTATTAAGCATCTCAATACTCAAAACCTTCCGAGTTGTAACATCCAAGGAAAGCGAAACTGGAGACTCCCTCAACGCGAAAGGGAACTCGCAACAGCTTCATAGCTTCATAGCTTCACACGGAGTTCATGTTTCAAACGGCTTCTGTGCACAGACCTTGTTGAATTGTGAGATGGTCCGTTGAAGTCCTTTGGGGGCTGATAACCTGTCACTTGCTTTGGCTTGGCGCTTCTGCGCTTCTGTGATCAAAGTCAGTGGTTGGTCAATGCCCTTCAACCTACCACTCGGTAGCTGATGGCAACATGTGCTCATGTCAACAAGGGACCCATTTTGGTGATGGTTCAGGAAACCAAGGTGAAAACCACTTGGAGCGGTCGATTCCTGATTTTGACACGCCCGATTGGCTGATATTTGTTTGAAGGGTACCCTCGTGCAAACGGTCAGCATGGACTCGGACTCCCCGAAAAAAAAAAAAAAAAAAACTACGTGAGCGCATTTATTCCAACCTTTGTTGCAATCAATGGGATTTGCATTTGTTCTTTCTCCATGCCAGGGAAAAAGTCAGAGGCCACGTTTCCATCACTCCGCCAGCAACTGGGCCCGTTTAAGGTTGGCTTACGGTGTTTAGTGTCGGCTTAGGATTGGTTTCGGGCGGTTCAGAGTCGGTTTACGCTGGTTTAGGGTTGGTTTAAGGTTGGCTTAGGGGGTCGGTTCAGGATGGTTCAGAATCGGTTTAGGTTTGGTTTCGGGCTGGTGTAGGTTTAGGGTGTGTGTAGTGGGTTTAGGGTTGGTTTGGTGTTGGTTTAGGCTGCGTTTAGGCTTGGTCTAGGATTAGAGGGTCCGTTTAAGGTTGGTTTCGGGCTGGTTTGAGGTTTTTTTTGGGTGGGTTTAGGGTTAGTTTAGGCGTGTGATGTTTGGTCTAGCGTCCGACTGCATTGGATCACAACTGCCTTAAACCTGCGTGTCCTTCCCACCCAAGCCCGCAAGCGCAAACCTGTCGTTGAAACCTCCAAGCCTGGAAGCATGAAAGTTGTGTGTTTGCCAATAACAGGTCCAACAGAGTGCGAATCAGAACAAGTTGCAACAGCTACGGTTCAAACCAAGCATGTGGAGACAAAAACAAACCCCGTCCTTGTTGTTTCACCTCCTGTTGCTTTGCACCTCACCCCAAAAAGACCCAGCTGTCGCTTACTGTTTTTCTCCCCACCCAGAGGCTCTGATCCCGCCAATATCGCCAAGGAGAGAGCGCCTCGAGCTGCTTGAGCTCAATCTGCCACTCCAGGGTTTGTCTTTGAAACCTGGCGCCATGGGTCTCGCAAACTGGAGGTTGACGTCTTTGGTGGCTAGGTCCTCCAGATTTGAGAGGTTAGAAGAAGTTGGTACCCGATGTTTTTTCTGTTTATTTTTGTAGGGGAACCCTCCCACCCAAAAAAGAAACGATAAAAGGGCACTACTGGGGGACCTAGGTGGTGTTTGGTTCACAAAAAAACGGCAAAGCAAGGGGCAACCGTTCTGGTGGGCAACTCTCAAGCGGCCCTTTTCGTTGGGGTTGCATGATGCGAAACATGGCCGCATCTCTGAAGAAGCAAAACCAGGCCTGTGATCTTACATATCATCGCTTCAAGTGATAGCCCCAGCCCCACCAAACCCGAGCTACACCCCGGCGTTACACAGACCCCAAAACCAAGGGTGCAGGCCCGTAAACCCGATCTTTCCGGGTGCTGGAAGATCAAAGCCGGGATGTCGCAGTGCAGGGCTGTGGAAAAAACAAATCAGCCCCCCATAAGAGGGATTCCCTTGTGTCACGGAAGTGGCTGGATGCTTCTCAGCGGTCAATTTGACAACTCTCCAAACAGTGCTGTGGCCATGGGGAAATGATGGATGGGTGGCTTCCCTTACACCCCGAGGGATCCCACAACCCGACTTAGCTTCAACTCATCGCGAAACAAACTGCCCGATCTCAACACCTGCCTCCGAAGCATTTGTTGCGCCTGGCGGAGAGGAACCGGAAGTCAAGAGGCCCCCTTCTGGGTGGAACTGGCAGTGGCTCGTCTTTAGGGACGCCCCTTTTTGGTTGGCTTTAAGGGGAGCCCCAAAAGAAAAACCGACGCCATGTTTGGGGTGCCCTCAAAAAAAGACGCACCCATATGATGTGACCTTAGGAACAAGATGCACGATGAAAATGGTATCAGGGGGGCCGAAATGTATGTGGTCAGCTTCCCCGCTCCGCGTCAGGCCGGAAGAGCTGGGAAAAAATCGTAGAGACGGCATAAGACGCAGAGCTTCGATCCACGAAACGACCGGACAAATCTCCATTGATCAGATTGACATAGAACTGGAATGATGGGAAACTGATTCAAACGGTAGAATACATATTCGCAATGACTTGCAATTTGTCACAAATGACTCTATTTCATCAACTGGAATTGAGGGATGCCACTGGAAATGAGACCATGGGACATGACTGCCTCACAGTTCTCCGGGCATTCCCTTGGTCCCTTGGTATCGCGCAGAATGGTGCCAGAACCACGGCATAGTGTCCGCTGGCGCAAGCAGGAGTTGTTCGCCACGGGAAAAAATGGCAAAACAGCTTTTAGGATGATAAGCCAACCAACATACGGTATCTTGAGTACGGGGGGTCCCACCCAACTATAACATACATACATGTGTATATGTATATATATATATATATATGTATATATATATATATATATATGTATGTATGTATATATATGTATGTAGATATATATATATACATATATATGTATGTATATATGTATATATCTGTAAGATTCGCATACCGCCCTTTCCTAGACCAGAGGTCTCTGGATGACTGGGCCAACTTTCGGCTCCGCGCGCCTCCAACTTCTCAGCCTGAAGCCTGCTGATGTCCCGCTGGATCGCCGGCTCGTGCCAGAGCTGCACCTACGCGGCCGGGTGTCGACTGCTTTTTGAGCACCCGGCTTGTCGTGGTTCCCAGGCAAACCAAAAAACATTTCCACTCCAGTTGGGGGGGTGTCTTCTAAAAAAAGAGAGGAGGAAACCACGCAAAAAATCCACTGCATTTGGGGGGGGGTCTTCTAAACAAAAAAACACGCAACCAAATGGCGTTGAGAACAATGACCCGCCCAAGCCATGAATGGCTGCGCGGCAAAGTATGAGTTGATTGGCTTCATTGAACCTTTGGTAAACCCCTCGTTTGTGGCTTCTAACCAAAATTAAACAAATGCGTAAAAATCAAAATGTGAGATTCGGAGCCCAACAACATTGCGGCGTTTCTGTTGGTGTGCCTTTAACCCACGCCGAAACGGGTACCGTGAACAAAGCACATGTACCTAAATGAACCACGAGTACGAACCTCTAGTTTTTTGGCTTCAATACCCAGTACTTGTGCAGCTCAATGAAGGAAAACCAGCCGACCCGGGCTTCTCCGAGACGATTTGTTGGAAAGACCCATTGGACTTGGAAAGGGGGCAGGTTGCTTGGTAAGCATCTTTTGTGGTTCCACTGTGGAGCAATCCTGCATGTTCTGCCACTGGCCTCTCAATGTGGGTCAGAAAAATGTATTACCTGCGCGGAGCGTCCATTGTTCTCACATAGGTGAAGCTTCTCAGGCCACAAAGCCAAATTAGATGTTGTCCGTCTGACCTACGCTCTTTTTCCCCCGCCCCCACCGCCACCCCCTTCGGACGAAGCTTGAAGAGAAAGGAAAAGGAGCGACCAGTTTGAGCAGTGTGAATCCTCAAAAAAGAGTGGTCATCCCTTTTGCTGTTTGCCTTGCGCCAATGCCTGACAATGATAGTTGCCCCTGGTTCCTCAGCTGTGTCCAAAAAAATGTATTACCCGCCCACAACTGTTTGATTCCTTTCTACTATCCCTCGAGAAATCATCCAAAATAAGGTCCCCTATTTGTCAGAAACACCCAACTGAGCTTCACTTGTCAGGACCAGTCTGCATGGACCCCGAGCTATCTCCAGCGCCGATGAAATCACTGCCCCGTATCCAGTGCTTGTATACACGAAATCAACCCCTGACTCAAAAACATGCATTCTTCTTGGAAGACCTGGTTTTATATACTCAAACAAATACGGGAGCTTCTATGTGGAGTTGGGGTCCGGGACTTGTTTTTTAACCACCGGCCCAAATGCCAAACCTTCTGATTCGGCCGCCTCTAGGGGCAGCCGGCGATTCAGCAGCATATGCCTCGCGCTGGCCCCGATTCTCTCGCCTCCATGGGGGTGTTTGCCGCGCAGGGTTTGCTTTCACCCGCTGATTGCTTCCAAGCACTTAGGTCCCGGAATTCTTGCCCAGTTCCCCTGGTTTCGATGGGCCAAATCCGTACCGCGATTCTGGTGCCGGTCAGGATCTCTCAACCAATCGGCATGCCATGACTCACTGACGATCATCCGGCCTTGGGGGATTTGCAGAACCCGAAGGATTGAAGGGGAGCCACACGTGCCACATAGAGTCTTCACCGGGGTTACCAAGGTAAACTGAAACCCAGCTGTCCAACTTTTCCTTGTGGGTGAAAGTCTATGTAGCTAAACAACTTGCAACCCTGGTTTCAGCTACTGCTTCCTTGTTGGAAAAATAAACCAACTAAGACCTGGTGGGTACCAAAAATGTGACGTTTTGAGGGCACCCTTCTCGGGATTCGCTTACAGCGAAACCAACTGGTTTGAACCGGGTATGGGTCAAAATTGCACCACCAGGATATGCACCGCAGGTGTTAGTCCTTGTTTCCATTTCCCAGGGCATCCCATGTTGGGTAACCCCATTTTCTTGCTGGTGCTCAGTATGACCCGGAAGGGATTCCCTACCACAGGTTGGATGGTTCAGTTTTGGGGTCATTCCATGCGCCTATCGAACCAGGAAGCTTCTTTAACCCGATCGCCCAAGCTCGGGCGCGGGCTCGCTGGGCGCAGTCACACGCACCCGGCGCAGCACGTACCTCGCAAAACTGGGGGGGCAGGACCTACCACCTCGCCTTTGGTTTGCATTGATGGGATTTGAAGCTCGTGCTTCACTCACCGAAGGAAGACTTCGCCAGTGGGAAGGTACCAAGTACCCCGCACCTCCAAACCAAAATCCGACCAAAACACAAATCGCTCATTGGGGGCAAGCTGAGCCACTACCCCACGGGATAAGGGAAACCAAGCTTTCTAATACACCCCTGGTTGATAAGAGTTGCTCTTAAGATCAGAAGGGTAGAAACTTGGCCAGTAAAGTCAAACCAAAGGAAGCAGCTACCCTGGTTCTCAACGGCACATGTTCAAACACAAGGCATTGCAAGGTGTCAGATGGCTGTGGTCAAAGCCAATGGTACCATTTTGGTTGGTAGGTGAATTCACCACCCATTTTAGAACCTATTTTAGTGGTTGGATTTGGAATAGGCGGCCGTTGACTGGGAAGGGAAACCCACGCCCGGGACTCAACAACACACCACACGGATTCGCGAGATCGTGTCGGACTTCCCTCAGAACCCCAAAACCGCTTTGACGCTTGTGGCCTCGATGTGGACCTCCTTATTTCATGGGTCATTGAGAAAAACCTCTTTCCAACATGCTTTTTCCACAAGCTAAACTGGCTGGTGCTCAGCAGGGACTGAGAAATGGAATGACCCCGAGAGAAACCATCCATCTCATGGTGTCCTTTCAGGGAATCCCCATATTAATTCTCTCATTCCCCACCTGTCGCACCTACAAGCCAAAGCAGTTCCTCAAGATCCATGGGATCTAACCCATGGCTTCATAAATGCTTCAGTAACGCATTTGCTCAGCAGGTTGAACCCCTGGCTCATCGGATTTTTTGCTGAATCCCTTGGTCCCTCAAACGCTCGCTGGGACTCCTGGCTCGTCCATATCCGAAAAGCTGCGGCCCACCTGCAGGTGGGAGACCTTGCCTATCACCTACCAACTTTTGAGCCCCTTGAAGCTCACGTAGGATTTTCCTCCAGATTAGAGAGCTTAGAAGAAGGGTACCTGAGCTTTGTTTTTCTGTTTTGTCGATTTTAGTAGTGAAACCCTCCCCCCAAAAAAGGGGAGAGAAGGGCACTACTAAAGGACCTAGTCACCCAAATCCACCAAGACTTATGGTTTTGGCCGGAGATTCGCACCAAAACCGTTGTTGTACTTCTGGGTTCCCTGCATTTGCCAGTTCGCCTTGTCTCCAAATGGGCCACCCCAGAATCTGTGTGTTTACCTTGAACACCCCGGTGATTGAAAATCGATTCCCTGAAAGCAAGGGCATTTGGGAGTTGGGTGCCAATAGCTTCTACCTGAATGAGTTCAAACGGAGCCCATGGCAGTAGTAACCTTTGTTTTTACCTTTCACCAGGGGGGGGGTGCATTTCAGGAAACGCCTCGTATTTGGGGTTTGAACATTGCTTGAGCCTCAACAATTTCACCAATGTTTTTTGTCTCCGACGGGATGTTTAAGTCTGGGTCACTCACCCCTCAACCTAGGAGTCTATGGAAAAAGCAGGAGAGACCAAGAGGAAGCATTGGAGATTTGTTGGAAAACAGGGGACACGTATCACACGAAAGCAGGCCTGCAATCTTGGCGATAGCCGGAAGTCTTTAACGTATACTTCAGGTATACTTCAGATATGCATAGATTCAAGTAATGTGTTAGAAGTCATGCTGGAAACATGCTTGGCACAAGTCGAAGGATGCGCTTGGCACATATCCTCAACATGTATACTGGAACCACCCTAGGAATAGAAAGTTCAACATGCTAAGTAATCAAGACTTTCGCCAGCATCTGTAAACTTCCAAAACGGGCCATGAGGCAATACTAGGAGAAGACCAACCATTTGCATTTTGGCCGCATCTGTGTTTTGCACTCCCGCTTCGTAAGCTCCAAACAAACTCTCCGATGGCTTTGGAGACCTCGATTCGGCCTGCAGCAAGCCCGCGCCATCCCCGGGGAAGCGCAGAGATACCGCGCCCTCCTGTGGCCGGCATCCAAATCTGACCACCCGCTCTACCTACCGCCCAGCCGGTGCCAAAACCATGGGCCCAGGGGAAAAACCGCCAGTACCACGGAAGTTCCTTGTAAACCTTCTTTGAGTAAAAGGACATGATATGTATATATTTCTGCATATATATACCCCCCCCCCAGGGCCTACCTTTGCCCTCTTCTAGTTGAAGGTGTCAACTTGTTTCTGTGTGCCTCTTTCTTGCAGATGCCTGAAAACACCGTAAAATACAGTGTTTCGTTGCTTTTTTACCTTCTATATGACAGTAGATGTCTGATTCTTTGAGGCTTGAAAGGCAGTAAAGCGAAAACGGATTCCGTTTTCGGATTCAAGTCTGGTCAGTGGTTTTGAGCACACTAGGGAAAAACATTGAAACAATGACGTTTTTCATGTTTGGATCAGACTCCTAGGATTTGGTATAGAGTTTCTATTGTTCTTCCTTTTGTTGAGGGATTTGTGGCAGTCAGAAGATAAGCAGCCAGATTGCAGTTCTTTTTGGTGCCAGGATGGCCATGGATTGTGATCAAAACTGGACAGACACATCTACGCTATGTCCAAGCGTCTCAGGCATCATTGTTCAGGTCCTGGAGCATCCTGGTTTTCGCCTTTGTGCCAATAGCACCACTGGGCTGACCGGATGTGGCGTGTCAGCGCCGGAGAGCCAGGAGTCCGATTCACATGCTTGATGCGTTGCCTGAGAAACCCCCAGAACCGGTCAATGATCTGGGTACCCGACTTCACGGTGAGCTGCTTCCCGTGACACATTTTCAACTTGTAGATCTTCGTGTAGCGCGGCTTGACCCAGGTTGCCTTGTTGTTCACGTAGATCTTCTTCTTCTTGTGCACTACATTGCAGCGCATCACCTCAGGCAGCTTCAATTTGTAGGCACGGGCCCCGTCGGTGTGCAGCACCACCTTCCTGTTGGCGAGGATCTTCTTCCCAATGGGCATCCAGTCTCGCTTGCGGATTGGCCCGGGTCCAGGGGCACGCCTGCGCGTGATAGCTGGGTTGAGTCTGAAGAGGCGCAAGGACTGTCGCCGACCACGCTCGACAATGCCCGCCCACTGCTCCCACTTCAACACATAGGTCCGGTTCTTGGGAGTCTTCATCTCACCCTTGCCCAGGTCCACCTCGTCCGCCTCCACGTCCATCCATCGCGTGGTTCCTCTGTAGGCAATGCTCTTCTTCACGACGTGGCGCGACCTCGCCACATCCAAGTTGGCGTAGATCCTCTCTACGATCTTGTGGTCGACATCCAGGAGAAGGTGTGCGGCATCTCTTTGCACACCCGTAGTCGCGCAGAAGAGGGTCGCAGCCTGAGTGCCGAGTGGAGTAGTGGATGAGCCGGACCCTTCGCAGAAGATGGGGTGGAAGTCCTCCGCGCGAATTCGGGCTTGGCATTTCTTGGCAGAGCAACGATGGATCCACTGAGATCGATCCTTCCGGTACTCCAGCTTCCCCAGCGTGCCACGGCCACACCTGGGGCATGTCTTGCCCTTCCATTCTTGCAAGATGCCATCCTTCCGGAGCAGCTTGATCAACTGAAGCCCTCGGACAGAGAGAAAATCAAGAATGAATCTGCCCCATCTCGCCCTGTGAGGTCGGGACTTGATGGTCGGCTGGCCATGCCACACATACGGCACCTTCTTGTAGCTGGGCTTTTTGTCCTTCGCGTTAGTAACCATGATCATGATTATTCAAGGTCGACACCCGGGTACACCTCAGGCACCCCAAGGGGGAGGCCTCTGCAGATTCGTTCGTCAAGAGACGATGGGAATGAGGTGCCGGCCTCCAATGAGGTGCTATTGCAAAGCTCAATATGGTCCCTTAAAATGGTGACGATGTCATACAACTGTATCATACAACCATCGGCCACAAAGTTTGGAACCGACCAAAAAAACGGCTGTTTGCCTCAGTTCCATATTCAGCAAACCTAAAAAATGCATAAGGCGTGTGCTTGCTTGAGGGCAATTCCCTTGTTCCTGGTTTTAAAGGACACGAACAGCCAAAACCGTCGCGCTTTTTTTTCCGGGTGCCACAAAAAACAAACATGACGCGCCCAAAACCCATTTCAAGAGAGATCTTGATGCAGATCCAAACCTCACTATTCGCTCCTCCTTCTCCACGGACACGCTGCTGGCGTTCCACACCTACCGCTTGCACCGGAGCTGGGTCCCGGAGGGTCTCTGAGCGCTGGAAATCCGAAGAGAACCCAATAGATACCCAAGAAAACCCAAGAGAAAGAATCCTGAAGGAAACAAAATGAAACAGAAAGGAAGCCGTTGCCACATGTTGCAGACTGGAGCAGTCCAACTGCGTTTGAAAAACAACCAAATCTGCGACGATGGCTGCAAAACTCAATCCTTGTTGACAATCGAGGACAGTACCCCTAAGGGTGGTCAAAAAACCGACTGCGGATTAAAGGAAATTAGGGATCGTCCTGGATCCTCTTGTAGAAGCAATGCAAAACTGGGGGGTGTCTTTTTTGTGGAAATCCCCTTTGTACAGGGAAGCCACTGCGAAAAGAGGCATTTAAGGTCGTTCTCCATGAGACTTGGCACTCAGCCTCACTCTCCTGGGCTTGAATCACCTCAATTGGTGGTTTGGATTGGCGGCTTGGGTATTTGAACTGCGCGTTGTAGAGGGCAAATGGGAAAACGCCCAACCTCCTCCAAACCCCAATTGGCCTCGTAGTGCAGCAACACGGAGCCGCCCTCGTTCGGAGCCTCGAAGAGAAAAAAAACAACGGTGTGACCCTGAGGTAACCTGGTAGCAACAGACGGGGTTTGACCCAGTCCAGGGCTCCAATCCCTTTGGGTTCTGGGCAAAATTTCTGATGCACCGAAGACCGGGTGTCTTGCCTGGATTCATTGACCCGCAAATGCAGACGATCAAATCACCCTGAAGCTCTTGATGGACCCAGTGGGCCAAAAGCAAAGGCGTTCACGGGGCCCCCCTTTTGAAGAGTTCTCAGTTCTGAGAGCCTCTGATTCACTTGACAGGCCCGCCCAGTTTTAATGCACCGCCTCAAGCTCAAGTCTCAGAAACATCCTCATGGTTGCGTGAAGCAGAAGCGACAAGGACGCCTTTGAAACATCCCCAAAGCGGACTTCAATGCCGCCGCCGCCAAGTGCCGCAAAACCTGACCAGTCCACACATTCCAAGCTCGGCGAAGAAAACCACCGGAAAACAAGACACGCATACAAAACCCACACAAAACAAGACAAACCGCCAAAACTTTCGCACAAACCCATCACAAAACCATAACAAAACCAAAACTGTTGCACAAAACCATAACAAAACCATAACAAAACCATAACAAAACCATAACAAAGCCAACAAAAAACACACAAAACCATAACAAGATGCCCAACACGCCACCAACATGGGGCCGGGTACCGGGAGCCCGGCGGCATGCGGCACCAAGCTGGCAGGCGAAGGCCGGGAGCCTGCCGCAGGGAGCCAGTCGAATCTGTTCACAGAAAAAAATGCGTGGTCTGGTAGTATAACAAGGGCCCAACACAAAATATAATAAACCCTTATATTATACATTTTGACAAGGGCCCATGTATATATATATATATGTGTGTTATAAATAAGTTCATGCCCTTATTATTCACGAGCGTATATTACACATGGATGGTTATCTTGTGAACATGACTTATATAAACATGGAAAAGTGTGAGGGTATGTCTGCAAAGTCAAAAGTGAATGGATGGTAAGACGTAGGCACACACACAGTTTAGAAAGATAGGTGTACAGGATACGATAGGAATACCGATAGAACGAAAAACTGATAGACAGACAGACAGACAGACAGACAGACAGACAGACAGACAGACAGACAGGCAGGCAGGCAGGCAGATAGGCAGGCAGACAGACAGGCAGGCAGGCAGACAGCCAGGCAGACAGATAGGATAGGGAGATAGAGAGATAGATAGATAGATAGATAGATAGATAGATAGATAGATAGATAGATAGATAGATAGATAGATAGATAGATAGATAGATAGATAGATAGATAGATGAGAGAGATAGATGGATAGATAGATAGATAGATAGATTAGATTAGATTAGATTAGATTAGATTAGATTAGAGTAGATTAGATGAGATAGAAAGATAGATTAGATAGATAGATAGATAGATAGATAGATAGATAGATAGATAGATAGATAGATAGATAGATGGATAGATAGATAGATAGATAGAATAGATAGATAGATTAGATAGATTGGATTAGAATAGATTAGATTAGATTGATAGATAGATAGATAGATAGATAGATTAGAATAGATTAAATTAGATTAGATTAGATTGATAGATAGATAGATAGATAGATAGATAGATAGATTAGAATAGATTAAATTAGATTAGATTAGATAGATAGCTAGACTGACAGAGAGACAGATAGATAGATAGCTAGACTGACAGAGAGACAGAAAGATAGATAGATAGATACATAGACAGATAGACAGATTGACAAGTAGACAGACAGGCAGATGGATAGATAGATAGATAGATAGATAGATAGAGGGACAGAAAGACAGATTAGGCATATCAGATATCAGATAGATTAGACATATCACGTCGATCGATAAGATAGTTTAGATAGGTGAGACGAATTAGATAGATTGGATCGATTAGCTGGATTAGATAGACTAGGAGTAGATCGATTAGATAGATAAAACCGACTAGATAGATTAAGCAGGTTAGATTGATGATGTCGATTCGCTAGAATAGATAGACTAGATAATACCCCTTAGATAGATTAGACAGATTGCATCGATGAGATCGACTAGTCAGACTAAATAGACTAGATAGATTAGCTAGATTAGATCCATTAGATAGGATAGGCAGATCAAATAAATTACATAGATTAGATAGATTCGACATACTAGATGAAAAATAATAGACTAGATAGATTCGACATACTAGATGAAAAATAATGGATTAGGTAGATTCGACATACTAGATCGACGAGATAGATTAGATAGACTGGATAGATTGATTAGATAGATTAGATAGTTTGAGTTGGGATAGCTAGAAAGGTAGATGGGTTAGATTGGATTAGAATAGACTAGTGGATAAAATTATCATAAGACATGAGAAGACAAGACAAGAGAAGAGAGATAGATACGCTATGTCAGGGAATGATAAGATTTGATAAGATAAGACACATATATTAGATACGATCAGATCGACAAATGGTGGGTAGATGGGTCGATGGATCGACAGATAGACAAGGAACAGATAGACACATAGGCAGAAAAGCAGGCAGACAGACAAACAGACAGAATAGATATATTAGATAGCTGGATAGATGGAAGATGAATAGATTAATAGAAGGATACATGTATAGATAGATGCACATATAGATAGACCTATAGATAAGATAAGACAAGCTAGGATAAGACAAGACAAGACAAGACCAGATACCATAAGGTAAGACAGTCTAGATTATGATGGATTGTATCAGATTGACAGACAGACGACAGACAGACAAACAAATATACACATATAAAGATAACACATATAGATCGGATAGATAGTTGCTGAGGTAAGATAATATCATAAGATAACAACTATATGCTATTCTTGTTGGCTATGACAGGCACGATGAGCTGGGACAACACAGAACACGTAACATATTATCAGATACGATAAGATAAGAGAAGATAAGACACGATAAGACAAGGCAACATACGATGACATTGTGATAATAGAAGTAGATAGATTGATGGAACAATACATAGTATGGGTACTAAGAAACTATAGATGCATTGTTGACGCATATTGATGGTACCCCCATGTTTGCTTTTGGACACACATGCAGACCTCTGACACATGTTTGAAGCTGCTCTCGCAGAACGATCATCCTCTTGAGAGGTTCTGAAGAGGTTCGAGCAAGGTGGGCAAGAAGTGTAAAGAGCATCGCTGTGCAAACCAAAACACATCTCTCTCCATGAAGCAACGCACTCGGCTCCACTGAGCAAGGCTTTCAGAAACTGAGACGAGAAATTGCCATCTACGAAGGTCCGCCTTGCCTAAGGCTCTTCCAATCTCAGTATGTGGGTCTGGGTAAAAATTAAACCGCTAGAATATGGACCGCAGGTTTTAGTTATTGTTTCCATTTAAGCAGGGCAACCCAAATTTGGGTGCCCACACCCGGCATGGTTTTTCTTTTTGCATGTCGAGCTTCTCATGCATCTCCCGGTTCGAATCGTCCATTTTTTCACCAGCTCCAAGTGCCGGGTCCTGAGATATATGGCCATGGGTCAACATCCCAATCCCCACTAAGATAGACTAAAATGGGTGGTGCACCTACCCCAAAATGGTACCATTGGTTTTGACCCACGGCCATATTTGTCAAATGAACAGAATGAAGGCTTTCCAGTTGTGTGCGTTGTATCTTTGATGTCTTTCTTGGTATCTCGGTATTTGCCAGTTCTTGGTTGTTGGGAGTGAGCATTTGTTGAGATTCTTTAGTATGTGTCGGCATTTTGGGGCCCTACTGCAAATAAGCCTGAAAAGTACAAAAGAAGCCCATTTTTGATTGACAGGTTTGCATAAAGCAGAAATCTGCGGGGGTTCCATAATACCTTTTGTTAGCGGGCACCCCTTTTTGTCTTGCAAGGCTATGTGCGCCACCACCTAGAAATTTAGGAAGGCAAACACTGTCTCATCTTGGTCGTTAAGGACAATTGTCACGGTAACGAGTAAACAACATCTGAATCAACCCCCGATCGATTTGATGGGTGCTTCCAATTTCATTCGGGATCCGAATCACTTGTGGGAGCGTGTGAGACTTGGTCAGAAGGGTTACCAAACTTCAATAATTGACCGTGGGCGAAATCTGTCACACACCAAAGTCCCTTGGCAGGTCGATCGCTTGGAAGCTTAAACATTGAGATCCACCAAGCCCCCTATGTCCCGAAGCCCCACCTGAACCATAGACCACCCTCTGGTCAATCATGGAAAAAGAAAGGCATTGTATGGACATCCAACATGGAGTTCACGGACCATGAACCGGATATCTTTTCACGATCCTGTCTTTTTGGAGGTGGACCACCCTTTGGGAGTGTTTGAACTGAAACCAAGCCGACCAAATCTTGTGTTCTTTTGGTGAGGGGTTACCAGGGGTGTGGGGACCAACGATGCAACAAAAAGGGCTTCCCAAAGACTCACCTTTTTTCATAAGGGGGGAGAGATTCCCTTGTATCACAGTGGGAAAAAAAAACTGCAAGTGATCCCAAGTTGAGTAGTTGATTATTTTGCTTAGTTCTGTTGTTGATTCTTTTTCTTAGTGGCTGATTGAGCGCCATCTTTTTGACGAGCGCCCATTTCCTCGCCTGTCTGGCAGGTCTCTGCGGCGCACGGCAGGAGCCAGGCCTCCGACGGAGGAGGCTTCCGCGGGACCCAGCCAACCGAGCCAAACGGAAGCCGAGCCAAACAGCATCAACCAAAGAAAACAAACCTAGCCAAACAAACAACCTCGCACACATATTTAAACAAACACAGCAAGACAGCGCAAGGGAAACAGACCAGAAAGGGAACAACAACAGGCGAGCAAGAAAACAAAATAATGACTGCAAACAAACAATCATGCATGGGCTTCCTGCAAACATAAAACTAAGGACTTCTCTCGGAACGCAGATATGCCACCCGACTTACGACCCTTTTCTTTGGCCCTCCCCGTATTCCGGTAAGGCTGTCTCTCTACCGGGAGCAGAAAGCTTCTCCTTCAATCCAAGGGGGCGAATGCTAAAGTTCCTTCCCATTTCATCCAGTCATTCTATTTCTGTTTCACGAAAGGGGAATGCAAAACAGGGAAGAAACTGTCCAATCTAAAAAATGAAAAACCAGGCAATTGTCCCGGATGGCCAAGGGAGGTTGATCAACTCATGTCGCTGCTGTTGCGGCCTATCATGTATGGCAATTGAAAGCGTCAACTTTGCAACGTCCAACTGAAATTGTTGCCAACTGCGCTTAACAACACCCGGCATCTCCTGGGTGCATATCATCAAATGAGTCGCGCAATCAGGCCAAGTTTGCCATTGATCCCAAGGGGCGGTCCACTCACTTCGGACGTGAGCCCACATAGGACACTGCCAGATAATGTGCCTATTGTCCCAGATTTCAGTGCCACAATTCTCACAGTCGGCGTGCGTGGCGTGTTGCTCGGCGTATCGATTGTGAAGAGTGTAGAAAGAATTGGTCAAAACGCGCTTAAGCACCTGGATCGTGGTCGATTCTGCCGGCAGTTTCCAAAGAGCACGACAAGTCATCTCCACATCAACGTGCCCAGCCCCTTTCCATTCGTCCGTGTGTGTCCTCTCAACTGCTGCAAGTGCATGCTCGATAAGGTAACTCCTTAATGCCTTCTGGAAGTGTCGATTGTCCAGGTCAAAAAGAATATCAACATTATCATCCTTCCTAACCTACATTGCCCAGTGCTAGTGTCGAATGCGAGCCCCAGAAAAGCAATTTTCTTGTAAAGCGGATAAAGGGGACCTATATGCCAGTGCGATGCGTAGTTGTCTAAAACAACCCTGCTAAGGGGTTCATGGCCAGCCCTGCAACACTCAAGTAAATGGATCTTGTGGCGCAGTTGTAGGCTGTTTCAGGCAACTTCCAGCTGCCCCAAAGATTCTCCTGCATCGCCGGGAAGTCTGGTAAAGGAACACTTGTTTATTTTGGCCAGGGGGTGGGCCAAACCTGCAGTCGGTATGAGGAAACGTGGACTAATTTCTGCGGTCCCCTGGTGGTTTAATTTTGACCCACAGCCAAATGGAGGAGACCAAGAGTTGAAGTTGGAACAGGTTGGATCGCCATAGATCCTTGCCATCCCTTTTTTGGACTTGCCTGAAAGTGAAGTATTCTTGACCCACAGCCATTTTCCCTCGCGGCTCCCAAAAACCATGCCCCCTCCCGCCTCCCCCCCGCCGTGCCTGGGCCCAAGCCAGGCGTAGCCAGGCCATGGCGCCGTCAAGGCGCTGCTCACTTCCCGCGGAAGGGGGGAAAAAAAACGGGTCATTGAGGTGCGTGGGATTTATTCGTGTCTATGTAAATACTGATCTCGGTTGCTTTCTGCTCCCCTGCTAAAAGCTTGACTTTCAGTGGTTTAATCGAAAACCCATTAGTTGGCAAAAAGTTGAAGTCCTAACATCCAAGTAAAATGCATCAAAGTGATTATTGTGGATGTTATGATACTATTCAATATTTGTTCGAGTGGGCTGACTACTTGTTGACCTAGCTATGCACATATCCTAGTGATCTACTTATTCATGCTTGGCTTTGTGTGTCGTGTGCAATCAAGCCCAATGTGTTCGACTTGGAATCGGATCCGGAACCTTTGAAATCACGACGCATGCATCTTAAAAGAGCGATGCAAGTGGATCACTAAAGGCGATTCATTGTCACAAGGATGGGTTGCGTAATAGAACTCGTTGTGCCCGTTTTGTTGGTCCCATGCGACGACTGGTGCGATATGTTGGGAGATTCTTCAGGGCTTGGTCCCCAGCAAGCACTCCACGTGGATCGGGCGCAGTAAGATGCGAGCATTTCTCAAGATTGCCGTCCCCTCCACTTGTGATTTCCTTTGGATTCCCTGCGCCAAAGTCATTCAACATTTTTTGGAGGGGACAAGCATCCCCTCGGATTCCCTTAAGCGCCAAGGCCCTTCAACAAAATGTAAACTGCGGGGAAGAAGCATGGGCAAGTGGAAACAAAGGACCAGCACGTCATAGTTACCTCTTTGACTTGCAACCCGCTGGTTGACACATCGCGCACCAGCGGACCCTCACAGGCCAGCTTTGGGGAAAGCAATTCAATCAGCCCTTCGTAGCCCACACAGACTGGGCGGGCTCTTGATGCAACCTGTTCTGCACTTCCTCTGCTTTGCCCAAGGGAGAGATCGGTGTCATGAGGACCTAAACCGAGTTCCAAACTGAAGCAGGCCAATCAACGGCTCCCAGCAGGGTTCAACCCATAGATCAACAACCCTCGGTTATTCTCCTTATTTCCTTGGGTTGGTACAAGATAGCGAATATGCATTTACCCCACAAGATCTGTCAAACGTGCCCTCCCGACAGGTGGTCTTCCTTTTGGGCACTTGATGATTGCACGCTAGATTTGTCACAGGTCCGGGGTTGATTCCTCGCGTGCCCCGAAAAAACTGGAAATACAAGCTCAACCTTTTGGAACCTGGACTAAATGATACTAAATGTGGTCCAAACATGGCACACCAAAAGGCCCAGTTGGGTGAATTTTGGGCCAATCTGAGTACAAAATACTCGAGGAATCCATCCCCAGGGACCAAATTATGGGGAAAAAAACGTCCCGAATGCACCCGAGCCAAGGCTTTTTGAGGTCGCAAAAGAGTTTGAGAAATTCACCAAGATCCCTGACAAAAGGAGGTGTTTGTCTTGGGAAGCCTGGCCGTCCACAAAACTCTTCCGAACCAGCTGCGGCAGGGGGGGATTTGTAGTGGGGGCTGGAGGTTGAGGAAGACGCAAAGAACCGGTTTTGCATCCAAGGTCCCTCTTGTGGATTCACGAGGATTCCTGTGATCCCCAGGGCCTCCGGAGGGGAAGCTTCCGCCTTCCGCTTGGTCCCCACATCCTGGCGAGGACATCGTGTGAGCCGCGACTCGCGGCGCCTGCCTGGACCCTCAAACTAATTACCCTTAAACATGGGTTATTGCCCCCAAAAATTCTGGGCGATGTCCCACTTTAAGGGTAGCTTGAAATTTCAGGTACCTGAAACGGGGCCTGAAGGCAGGCTTTCCCGTTTGGCCCGACTTCGTGGCTGGGTGCTGCAACGCCTCGTCAAGTCCATCGAGTAGTGCTTCGAAACAAACGGTAGCGCGGGTTTCAGGAGGCAACGAAAAGGATTCAATGGTGCCTAGACAATTGGGCACCTAAAAAAAACAGCGCTCGAAACTTGGTGGGACTTTCTACAAAGCTGTCTTGGCGCCGAGCGAAAATTGGGGACTTTCCCCTAACAACGGGGCCCGGAGCTTGCCGGTGGTTTCCCTTGAGCTATCCCAGTTCAGAGAATTTGTTTGCGCCTTTGGTTTCAAATCGCCTTGGGACGTAGTTTGGGACACCCAGGGGTCCCCGACGTAAACTTAAACCCAAACGCATTGAAATTTCCAGGGCACGGGTGCGTGGGAGGGCACGAGCCAAGGTTGGGCTGTTTCTTGAAAGGGAGACCGACATAACCCCCTCATTCTGGAAAAATGGGGGTGTCTTTCTTTGAAGGGGACCCCTTGTTTGGCGGCTTTAGGGGAAACTCAAAAGGAACCCAGCATTTTTTGGGGGGGCCCCTCCCTCAAAAAAAGACAGACCCAACTCCATCAAAAAGAGGCAACCCCTTTTGCCCCTTTTGGCGCGACCCCCAAATCTCTCTTTCCCTGCCTGAGGGCGGCTCGCATGGATCACCCTGGGAGATGAAAAGGCGTTTTGGGCGCCCGACCCCAGAATCCAACTCGTCACGGTTACCCTCCCCCAGATGAACGTGGAAGCTCCCACCCCTTTGGAAAGGACTTGGTTCCATTTACAAAGGCCAATTGGGGGAGCTTCCATGTTGGTCTGAGGGAGTGTAATATTCATTGTGCCTCCAAGTGACATGTGGCTGTGGGTCAACCCAAAATGACATGGAAACTTGGACTACAACCTGCGATCCCCTGGTGGTTTTCATGTTGACCCACTGCCATGTTTCTCTTGGTGAGTAAGCCAGCCATTTCTAGATGGTATTTGCCCTATGCAATTCCCTTGACTACCGTAAATGCCAGCAATCATTGACTGTTGCTCTCATGCTGCTTTTAGGGTCCCTGATGTTGGTAAAGGATCGGCCTGTGTCGAACAATGGTACTGACGTGGATGGTTCGTTTGCGCAATCAGGTTCCATGGAAACGCACCTTCACCGCCCCGACTTCGCCAAAGGAACCCAGCAGTCAGTTGATCCTTAGAAACAGATGAAATCATGGGACCGGCAAGCCCCTAATCCGCTGGGCAGGATTGATTTGGTAACCCTGGAACTATTCGCAACTCGACCTCTGCAAACACATTGCCGTCTTGAGTTAGCCGGCGTCAGGCGTCCACTTGGGCCAGCCTTGCGCCTGATTTGATCCAGCCAGGCAGCTTTTCTCGTCTGCGGGGTGCCCACAACGCCTGTTGGTTTCCCAATTCGGCCCTTGTGCTGTGCGACTCACTGGCTAGGGGTTCTGGAACTGGGCTGTCCTTAACTCAAAGCTTTTTGGGGGCCGCCCTCAAAATCCACGAGCAAAAATTAAGCGGGCGCAAAGGCGCCTGGAACCTCGGCAACTCAAGCTGCGAAACAAAAGGAAATAAAGGTCGAGCGAAGCCAACAAGCCAAAAGTTTCATGGGTCTGGCTTTGGAAACGCCCATTGACCCGAACCGACTCGGGCCCACGACCGGCAAGAGGGATCGTCCGGCCGCATGACGTCGATCTTAATCTCCGAGAGCATCCTGACGCAGGTGGAGGAAGAAGACTAGACACTGGGCGGTTCAGATCAAAGTGATGAACTGGTCTGCTGGTCAGTCGAAAACACAAAGACAGTTGAAGGACGGGAAGCCGAAATCGTCAACTTGGCTCATGTCCCACCAGGACGACTCACTTCGTCCATTTTTGGATTTCATCAGACATGAAACTGCTCCCTTTTCGTGCGGGGTTCTGACCCGGGAATGATTCGTTTCTGCCAGGTGCCTCCGCCCAAACCTGAATGGAAACGGCTATATTCTTTAGGGCTCAACATTTGAGGGCAGGACCCTGCTTTCCAAACCAAGTGTTGCTTTAACTCAACAAATCAGCTTCTCCCCACGTACCCTCGGTGGTTTTGGATTCAGGGGTCTCTTCCTAGTTGGACAAAACAAAATCAAACGGCTTCCCATGCCCAACAATCCAAACCAGTGTAGGCTGCTCTGGCTTTGTCTGGTGGTCGGGTCGTTGCTGTCAGCACCTGAAACACGGTTGCCTATGTTCCACTTTGAGCCCCACCGAAAGGACAAAGGGTGGATCCCTTTTTGGTGTCCAAGACAACAAGTTGGGTTTGAACTTTACTGGGGAATTCGTTGGCGGACAGCACTGATGCTTGTCCAACCATTTTGGAGAGCAGGTTTTGATTTGTGCAACCCCCACAAAGCATCAAAGGGCAAGAGAAACAAGGCCTGAGAAGGCAAGGTGCCACTCAGTCGAGATAAATCCCACATTTCAGCCAGTGGAATTAATTTCCCTACAAATTATTATACTATTGACAAACGTTGGGTGGATACCAAATTTGTGAATGGGGCTCATAATCCACCCAAGGGTGTGTTCTTCTTGGAGGCTGTCATTTTTCTTTCTTAACACCCGAGCCGTTTGGGGGGTCCACATGCCGAGGTCCTCAGCGCTTTGCGCAGGTCCGAGGGCAGGCTGGTTCTGACCTGCGGGCGGCTAGGGGCGGGCTGGGGGAGGGGAGGGGCTGGCTGGCATGGATTCCAAGAAACTGTATACTTTTTCTGGAAAGTCTGCAAGCAGTTAGCCAACTAGTTTGGATTTGTTTTCTGGTGCACAGCAGACTTCCTGAAGTTCCTGTGACTGCTTCCTCTGAAGCCGTCCACCTCTTGGTCATTTCGTCCCATCATGGCTCAGCCTGGGTGCTCCTCTCGGCGGCCTAAGGACCACCAGGCCAGCACCGCGTCTTCTTCACATTCGAGGAATGCTCCTTGAAGATGTTGGCCCATGTCTTGGTGTTGCATTTCAACAGCCCAGGTTCCTTGTAAAACTCAGCTGCTGCCACGGAATCTCCAATCACACCCATAGCATGAGGCTGTGTCGGCCTGCACTTGTCAGAAAGAAGCCACAGGCCCACCCACTGCCTAATCGCAAGCCTTCATCGTAAGGAGAAGAGTCACTAGGAAACTTCAGTGTTTTCAGAAGAATCGGAGACCTGGAACCCCAGAAAAAGAGGTCCCGATCGAAGGTGGGGGGATCCTGATGCCTAGACTTGAGCCACAGGGGAGCCCCGGAGCCGGGAGAGCCGGTTCCGAGTGAGCAAGTTGGGCACCTTGGGGAGCCCTGTCTGTGGCTCTCCAAAGGAGACCTCGAAACCAAAAACGCTTGGGACCTACGTGACAAAGATACTGCCACTGGAGCACTGGGAAGGAATCCGTTGGATCGAAGCGAGAAAGCAGCCAGAGAGCCCCAAACAAAAACCTGGTTGGTCCATGGAAGAGATTCCGGATTTTGGTCCGCCGACCTGAAAAAAAGAAGCCCCGAGCTCCCGAATACTTCCTTAGGCATCAGTCCCCTGACATGTTCTTCCAGAAGGAGTCCCTTGTAAACCATGTGCTTTTCTAGTTGGGTTCGAATTTCTCAGGAAAGGCACCCTGCCCTGCTTGCTCCAAAAACCCTCTTGTTTGTGTATCTTCTAAGGCCGACATGTTCCTTTTGGGAAATGCGCCCATTGTGGAAAATAGCTATTTTTCCCCCAACAGCTGAAAGCTTTGGGGTCTCAGCCCAGATAGTCCGGGGCGGCCCTCAGGCAAGGTTCCACCAGGGTTCCACCAGGGTTCCACCAGGGTTCCACCAGGGTTCCACCAGGGTTCCACCAGGGTTCCACCAGGGTTCCACCAGGGTTCTGCGATGCGAGGGCTGCGGAGCACTAAAAAGACCACCGCATGCTGTTGGGGATATCACCTGAGCTTATTGTAATATCAAAGTGGAATTCCCGCTCCCATTAGTAGTGCATCACCTTGAGGATTTTCCTTGGTATCACAGCAAGTCGCCCTACCAAACTGTCCATTATCATAAATGTCTCTTTCGGTCTAAAAAACAGATACTTACTTGTACGTACCTGGGACCGAAAAAACGGGTCAGCCATCCTACCCCTGCGGTTTTGATATCCTGCACCTGCAGTTTTCAGTAGTGGCCTGCAGTTTGGTTTGCGACTGGGGTCAAGACAGAACACCCGTACATCTGGGTGGGTTCCAACAATCTCACAACAGCACTCAACCTCAACAAACAGAAAACGTCGAACCACCTGAACTGGGCCCAAACCCCATTGACGTCTGTGTCCGCTCTGCTAAATGTGACCCACTTTTCGTGGGTTAAATTGAAACCCAACCATTAAACCAGCTACAAAGCTTCCGCCTCCTGCCAGGCGTAGAAGAGGTCGTAGAAGCCCAGGCGCCAGGCGTGCAGAAACATCCGCGGGCACCACCTGCAGGAAGCCGCCCGTTTCCAGCCGGGTGCCGGTGCGAGAGATGCAGGGAATGAGAAATGGAATGACCCGGTATATCAACCGTTCCTTCTGGTGTCCTTTTCTTGGGGACCACGACCTGGGTTCATTCCTACATCCCTACTGAGCACCAGCCAGCAACCCGACCGGGCGACCTCAGCCATGGCAGATGCGGTAGTGCGTGCTCAAGTCAAATCTTCTTCGGCCCAACTTAAGTCATAGATTTTAGATCATGGACCGCGTTTGGCGAGCCTTGACGTGCAGAATGAAAACAGCTCCCGCGGTTTTCTTCTTTGGCCGTACTCCGCCCATGCTTAAACATGCAACAGCCACCTGCCCCTTTGCTACAATGCTCCTTCGAAAAGTTTCTAGGCGATAAGTCTGATTTTGGCATAGACTTTTCATAAAACAGGGTGAAGTGTTTAAATACATGGCCACACAGGTTGCAGGCTCTCAATGACCATCCCTCATCTCAACTGGCCATCTGTGTCGATGTTCCCTGGGCGCACTCAAGGCATCCCTCCCTGCCACCGATTCGCGCTCATCTTCCAGCACCCAACTGGGGTTTCAATCATCTTCAAACCAAGGTTGAAGATGGGCACTAGGGTGAAGATGGGCACTAGGGTGTTGATTTTGGAACTTCAATCTAAAGACCCAAAGGTCAAAAGATCGACCTGCGCGTGCAGGTTCGGAAGCTCGCGTGGGTGCCCCAAATGGTTTGCCCAAGGCTCGCGCATCAGATCGGTCTTGTTCTTGCTGTTGTACCTCCCAACTGTAGACATGCGGCATTTCGGACCGCAACGCGCACAAGATTTCTGACAAAACAACATGACAAAGTGGTTGGCTGGCCCGGAAAGCAGGGGTAGGTGCAGTGCTAAATGAGCTCTAAAATTTTGGGAAAGGAGTTTCTGGGAGATAGCCAAGAGGTTTCGGAAACTCGTAAACATGTTCCTACCACCTCCCAACACACACACACACACAACATGCGCACACACACACACAGAGAACCACACCTCCAATGTTGGTCTATGGTGGCCTTCCCCCAGTCTCCCCACAGCAGTGTGTTGGCGGGTGGTGTGTTTGGGGGCTTAGCCTAAGGGGTTGTGGAAAAACCCACCGGGCGCAGCTCCGATCTCACGGGGATTTGCTTCGGCCAGATGGATAGGCAAGAAACCAAACACAGGAGCAAAGCACTGGACTACGTCTACACTGAAAATATAGGGAGGGGACTCTAGGCACCCAAAGTAAGCCCACTGCTTTTTTGTTGGTCGGTTTGGGCAACTCTCTTTTTGTGGCTGGCAACAAAAATCCCCCCCATATGTTCTGTAGAGGTCGCTGAAAGTTACAAGCGCAAGCTTGGATTCAAAGCCGCGAGTGGAGCCAGATTGGACACCTCCAGTGTTGGTTTCCTATCCCACAACACCTTTTGACACATGCCCGTGCTCAATAGGTCTGGAAGATGTATCAAAATCATCCATCCCCTTTTGGCTTGCTGTAGAACAATGAATTCAGAGGTGCTTTTTAGCTCGACTCATCACTTGTTGTTCTTTTTGCCATGATCAAACTGGGCAATGGTCTTCGGTTGTGAAAGTGAACCTGTAGAGTGGTTGGCTTTCCCAAGTTAAGGATCCATCCAAAACAAGCCTGGCAACCTCCCTCAAATGGTCGTTTCCTTCTGGATTTTATTGAAAAGCTCAGCCACCCAACCGCCTCCATGCTGTCAAACAAGCAACCCAACACAGGCCACTACTTTGAAAGAGTAAGTCCATACACCCCAAAATCAGGCCTCTCAAAAGCCTTGTAATGACCCTTACATAGGGCCTATTTCGGCCTACTTCCCCAAATGGCGCCTGTTCCAAGGATATTTCGGCCTTCTCCCCAGATCCGCCAGAAGAGTTTTTGGGGAATCTCTGCCCACCATACTAAAATCCATAGCCTTCCCCGCGCGCACTTGCCATCGCTGACCAGGGGATGTCCAATGGAGGCCATGTGCACGCGGATTTGGTGGGTCCTGCGGGAGTGCCTAGTGCCAGCCTTTCAGGTCGACTCAGTCCGGAGCCTTTCAAAGGGAAGATCACCCTTCAGGGTGTGTGGCCATTTTTTGGACCCCCCAAAGATGGCGTCGGTTCTTGTGGTTTACCTTCAAACCCACAAAAATCGGGGTACCCCCCCCCCAAAAAAAAAAACTCACCCGGAAAGGAACACAGATACGAAGAAATCTCAAACGCGGCGATTCGCTTCGATTCCTGCCGGTCACAATGACGATGCGGCAGAGGCTGAAGACCTGATTTCCGCCTTTCAGCCTCGCGCAAGCGATTCGGCTCCCCGCTCCCCCTAAAATTAATACAAACATTGAGGGTCTTGGCCTAGCGAATGCAATGTTGACTGCCCAAATTGATCAACCTGGTGGGATTCCCTGAGAAATGACAAACTGGGCGAGCACCATGCCCCTAGTGGGGTTCTTCTAACATCACCTTTCTGGCACCGCTCGCGCCTCGGTATCTTGAGTGGATCCCCTCCCAAACGCGGTGGCTCCTTTTGGCTTGCCTTGAAAAAAACCCAAAACCACAACCCTCCAAACAAAACACTGTCACTATGATTTTTTTTCAGAGGGGAATGCCCTCAAAAATGCTTGGACACAAATCCCGTTCAGCTGGAGTCAAACAAAAGGGAGTTAGCGGAAGGGTGCCACTGAACCAGCAGGTTCCCTGTTTCTGGATGGCTCTCACCCCTTATTTGGATGGTTGCCTTCAAAATAAAGCTGGGAACCAACATCCCAGAAAACAAAAATGAGGAAATTAATCCCTCAAACATATTTGGTGGCATAAATCCAGCCATGTTGTTCTTGTGTTTGCCGATGTCCACTTGAAGGGTCTGTTTCCAACTGATTCGGGCGTGTGTCAAAATTAGACCGCCAGATGGACCGCAAATTTTAGTCCCATTTATCAGGGCAATCTTTTTTGGCGTAATGCAGTGGGGAATGACCGTTCCGGGTGTTGGGAATGAACCGAAGGGGATTCCCTTGAAGGAAACCATAGGTTGGATGGTCTATTCTCGGTTGCTTTCTGCCCCCCTGCTAAAAGTTTAACTTCTAGTTGTTTAATGGAAAGCCCATTAGTTGGCAAAAAGTTCAAGTCCTAACATCCAAGCAAAATGCACCAACGTATTTTTGACCACCACCGCCACTTTTTCGAATATCTTCCCGTCTCGAGTCTCGCGTCTCGCCTGTAGTGGCCCACTCGGGTGAAGAAGGTCTGCGCCCAATCCCCAGAGGAAGAGATGCACCTGGGATCCCACGGAGTACCGATGGCATGTCCTCGTGGCTGTGTTGTTTTTTGGCGGCTGCTACCAGTTAAAGGGTATCTGCTACAACCCAGGAACTTGGCAATCGATTCAAGCTCGCCATCTCAGCTCATTCCTCCAGAATCCCCACGAGTCATGAGACCAACTCTGATTTGCACTCAGGGACCTGACACAAAGCGGATAATACGCCTTGGGTTGCCAGTTGAATTTTCATGCCCTAATGCGGGTCACACAAAGCAAACAGATCCTGTCCTTTGGATCACATGGTAAAGTGTCCAAACTTTGGAAGCCTGCATAAGCACTACCAATCCGTTTCCTGCTTTTTCAAGGCTTGCAACACGAGCCAGTAATGTTGACCCTGTATTAATAATTCCCCCCCCTATTAGTTCGGTCGGGCTGACCCCCCCCAATACTAAACAATTCATATCTCAGAAAATACCCCCCAAATAAAAAATGATGCAAAACAACCCCCCCCCCCAATTAGACCGGTCCCTCCCCCAGATGGCTGCTGCTATCTCATTTTCTCCACTGCTTCTTGAGCTCATTACAATGTAAACTGTTTTTTGGTGCTAGCTGATGCTGCTGATGTTGAATCGACTCATGCTGCTTGCCATGCTTTCTCTGAATGGTGTGCTGAAAAGGTGCTTTGTCTCAAATGGGCTCATGCTTTCTTCTGGTACCTTTCTCTTCATGCTGCTGCCTTGCTTAGGGCTCTCATCTCCACCTCCTACTCTCATCTTGAAGCTTGGTGGATACTTTTGGGCCTGCCCAAACCACAAAACAAAAAGTGTTCTGAGATGGTCGATTTCTTATTAAATTCTTTACTAAACAAATCAAGTTTAGAAGGTTTCAAAGAGCACCCCACATTGGCCCCTAACACCCCCAATTAATAATCCCCCCCTAATTAGTGCGGTCCATCGGCCCCACCCCCCAAAGGAAGCTAAATCAAATGGAAACTCAATTCCAGATCTCAAAAGGAAGCTCAATAAATCAAAGGAAACTCAATTCCAGATCTCAAAAGGAAGCCCCAGCAATACTAAATCAAATGGAAACTCAATTCCAGATCTCAAAAGGAAGCCCCAGCAATACTAAATCAAATGGAAACTCAATTCCAGATCTCAAAAGGAAGCCCCAGCAATACTAAATCAAATGGAAACTCAATTCCAGATCTCAAAAGGAAGCCCCAGCAATACTAAATCAAATGGAAACTCAATTCCAGATCTCAAAAGGGAGCTCCAGCAATAAGCAATACTAAACAAATGGAAACTCAACTCCAGATTATTTAGGGGGGGGTGGCAAAAAATATTCCCCCCCAAAACCTTCCCGACCTTCGAGGGGGGGGGGGGGGGTTACATACTAATACGGGGTCAACATTACAAGCTTATGTTTTCTCACTTGCCCCGTTTTGACCCAGAAATCATAGGTTAAGCTATTGGCAGCAAAAATTGACCGGAAAAACCAGAGGGTCAAATCAAATCTGGGCACATTCTGCATTCAGAAATGAGAAATCCACCGAAGCTGTGTTTCCCTCAGGTGAGCTCCAGATCAAACGCGGTGACTTCGCAAGCGAGCTTCCCAGAAGCGAAGCCCGAAGTTCGCTTTGGGGGGCCAGGTTTTGCCAACCCCAAACCTGCTGCTCCATTCAACTTCTTACCTCTTGGTCCGGCGAAAAAAGAAAGAAAGTTGGGGGCGCAGGTGGCCCTTTGGACACATAGATGCATTTCCCAATGGACTATAAAACCATATAAAACCCGTTTAATCAAGCTAACCGAAAAGGCGACCTATGCTTGGGGTCGAAAGGTGGCAGGGTCCCCCCGTCTTCGACCCAGGCGCGAGGTGTTGGTGCCGCAGTCCCAAAGGATGGGCTGATTCACCTGGAAGCGACTCGCACCCGCAGGCGATTGGGGAAAAACCGAGGGGCCCTCCAGTTTCGAGAACATTTTTGGGGGAGTGGAGTTGGGGGTTGGTGGAATCGCCTTTGGGGGGGATGAGGGTGGGGGGGTCCGATGTTTTATGTTTTTTTCCTGCAAACCCACTTGATGCTGACATCCAAAGATGCCTCAAGTAGAAACGTGGCTAAGTCGAATGAAAGTTTCCCCGGCGCCGCTTATAGTTTCACGTGGCTGTGACAGCTGATCGATCAAATAGTGGAGGCACTCACCCGGAAGGACATCTCGAGAACCAAACACCCCAAGGCTTCCCACGCTTCATTTCTACGACTCTTTGCATTTAAACACCTTTTGGCAAAGGACCTTTCAGCCATCGGCCCCAGTTTTTGGTGTACCCCATGTGGGTATGGGTCAAAACTAAATCACCAGAAACACAACAAAAACGCCGGTTTTTGTCTTTCCATTTGCCAGGGCAAGCCATTTTGGATGCCTACGTTTGACCCACAGCCAAATGGCACCTTTGGTCACTGGAACCAAAGACTCACACCTGCGGTTTGCCCTATTGAATTTTGAGCCACACCCTAGTGAAATTTGAGCCCTCACCGCCTTCCGGGTGACCGAGTTTTGGTGCGCTTCCCGGCCGAAGGAACCCGTGACGTTGAGACCGGTTCGCCTCGCCGCTGCTCTCCTTCACAGCACCGTGGACCAGGCAGAGGTACTCCTTGAACCTCAAGCGGGGAGGAGGCCAACGGCGCCGAGTATGAAAGAAAAGCAATCCCAGGATGCAAATCCAGCGATCCATTGCATACATATATATATATATCATATATATATATATATATATGTATCATATATATCATATATATATATATATATGTATCATACATATATATATATATATGTATGTATCATATATATATATATCATATTGTCCTTGTTTGTTGGCAAGGGATTCCCGAGGATTCCTGCTGGCTTGCTCGACCACATTCAAAAACGAACTAATGGGGGTAGTCCTATGGGATTTGACTGCATGTGGTCCACCATCTTCCTATTGCGCGTAGCCAAAGGGGCATTTCAGGAAGGTCTTGGTGGTTCATTGCTTGCTAAGCTTGCAACTGGGGTGTCTTTAAACGAATGGGGATGTCAAACATAGGGAATCCCCTTGTGATGGTTTCAATGGAAAAGCAAAAGGAAACCAACCAGTTGGTCGGGTCCCTCATTTTGAGACACACCCAAATAGTGTCAGGTCCTGAGGCTCTTGTACCTTTGGATCATGGACATCAGCGCAAAAAACATATCCCAGCGCGGCTCCGGGACGAACGCGTGACTTGTAAAGCGGGGCGCTTAGAGCCTTTACCGAGAGGAGCCAACCTGACCCGCTTTGCAAATTGACTTTCCCTTAACTTGGGTAACAATTATATAAATGAATTAAAAGCCGGATTCGTGCGGCGGCCATTGCACCCAGACCGTAAGGGAGCCCGAAAGACACATGATGAACACTTTCTGCTTGTTGTGCTTAAGCATGATTCGCTGGATTCTCTGGAACCCAACGAAGCAAGGCAAGGCCTCCCCCATAGTATTATGTGGGGGGGGGCGTTCAATCAGGGGTTCACAATGGTCTGCGCAACTCATCTCGATTTGATTGTTCCACCAACAACCGGAACAACAAGCTTTGGCCAAGCCAAATTGCTTGAATCCGACAGAAATCTAGTACAAGCTAAAATGAAACAAACACATTTCCACCCCATCCCCCCCCCACAATTGAACCAAATAGCTATATCTATACCTGGTACATTGTCAGCTAACGCTTCCAATGTAGCTATCTCACTTTCTATATCTGCCGTGCTCGTGTACGTTAGCGTGCTCGTGGACAAAACAACGCACTCTGTGCGCAACATGGTATCTTGCCCCCGAAGGTTAAAATGTCCGCAGAATTATTTTATTGCTGATACGAGCGTACCATTGTCTACTACCTTGAGGTTCATCATCAGCTCACGGACGATGGCACCGGCATCAACCAGTCGCATGTGGCCTTGGTGGATACCGCTTGCACTTCCTGTATGCATTCGAGGAAGTGGCGAGCAGAGTATTCGAAATCGCTCCCGGAGGGCTATGCTTGCGAGAAGACGGAGAAGTTCAAGGTGTTCCACTTCGCAGACGGCAGCAGCACAGGTCATAGAGTCGCTGTGTGGAAGATTCCAATATTTCTTGGAAACAGGCCTGGGTTCGAGGCACCTCACTTCAAAAGAATATCACAACACCAAAACCTTTTGAGCCCCCACCACCCTTTTGTGGCCCCCCAGTTTTGGCTTTATTTAACCCCCCAGTCCGAAGCTTTTGGGGATCCAATTGGCGGACCTCCGGCGGCCGATCGCTCGGCGTCCCGGCACCACGTGGCTGGAGAAGGCCTCCCGCAAGTGCCGGAAGCCTCCAGTTGGGTGGGGCTTGGCTCTGATTTCTGACCTTTTTTGGGGAGGCGCCCCCGCGTGTGTTGGGGGGTGTTAAAGGGAAAACCCTGCGTTTTTTGGGTGGCTTTAAAGGGGAACCCCCAGTTTTTTGGGTGGCTTTACAGGGAAAACCCAAGTTGTTTGGGTGGCTTTACAAAAAAAAAAACTTGAAAGGACACAACAGGCCATGGGTCAGAATCAAAATCGTACCCCCAGTCAACATCCGATTCAAACCAACCACTAAAATAGGTTCGAAAATGGGTGGTGAAATCACCTACACCAAAATGGGATCCCATTGGTTTTGGCCCACAGCCACTTTTTGGGGGAGGCTCCAACCGTTTTTTGGGTTGCTTTAAGGGGAAAACCAAAAGAAAAACCTGCTTGAGCCATTCTTCGGGGGTTTTCCGGCTTCAAAAGCAGGGTAACCCCCCCAAAATGGGTTGCCCTGCCTGCGGTCCGTATTATTCTGGTGGACTATGTGTCTAAAAATTGCCACCTTGGCCCCCAAAAGACTTCACTCGCGGAAACATCCATGGTGCGCCACGGGCAAAGTATGCAACCTGTACTGCCACGGGATCCACTCCCCTCGCTGCCCGAACCCCCCGCTCCCCCTGCTCCCTGTCTCCCAAACTCAGACCCATTGATAAGCAAGCCTGAAGGGCTTCTTTGGAGCGAAGTGGGATATGCACATGCGGAACTTCCTGCTCTGGCTTCTGCGGAACCTCGAACGAACAGACTGGATATGACCGACAAAATCGCATGACAAACAACACCATATTTGTTCGTAACATAGCCCTGTTGAAGAAAGCTACAGCACAACAAATCAAATACCTAAACACCATACCAACACGACGTTTGAGCCATCTAAGGGGCTGAATAAACACATATTCAAAGCACGTCCAGCAACCCAAACATACCAAAAAGGAAGTAGCCCTAAGCCAAAAATCCCTCAAACCGAAGTGCAGCCTTTGCTTATCAGCAACCCACGCAGCCTGCCTCAAGCCGCCAAATTACAAAGTGAGGGTGCGCTATGAGAGTCCCCGCGTTGCCATTTTCGTTCCCTCTCTAAAGGATACCAACATCGGGGTGCCCCAACATGGGATAAGTTGAAAGAGAAGTCAAGAGGAAGCTGCCACGTTTCTGCTTACTAATCGGGGGGAACCAGGGTTCTATTGCGAAACACGACCTCGTGTGTCTGCAAACCACCCTGTCTTGGCTGAACATGCGCTCGAGTGTGAGGAAACCATCCCCTTGCTTCCCCCAAAACAAGACCCTAAACCGGGGGGGGGGGGGGGGGTGGAGGTGATGGGATTCCATCAAACATGGGAAGCCGCATCATCTCAACGCTCAAAGTAGGCTTCAACAAAACAAAAGACGGCCTGGTCGGGAACTGGGCCCCTGAGAGCGAAACCCGAGGGTCCATCTCCATGATCCAAACCTCTGAGCTCAGGGATCCTTTGGGACTTAACTTGCTCAGAGAATGAGAAATGGAATGACCAACTGGTGAACCAACTGGTGATTTCAAACAATGAACCCAGGTGCACTTAAAGGAAATCTTCCTAGGGCACCTGGGTTCATTGCTGTCCCTACTTCTCGCACCGAGTTAAACATGACTCGGGGCTTGGAAGACGTTTTTTCAGCCAGCCGAGTGGGTTCAGCCAATTGGGTCGGGGGACCCAAAACCAGCGCCTTCGGCCGTCTTTCCGATCATGATGGCTCCTCAGGCCGCTATTTGTTCTTCCCGAGACCGGGGGTGGGGTGATTCGAAGCTTTCTGAAACCGAGGCATTTGACTCTCCCTGGAAGAAATGGGGTGGGAGTTGGGTTCCAACCACCTACAGCCAACACGGAAAGTTTTATTATTACACAAGCCAGGCTTGGTTACTCAAGAAATGCTAATCACCAAACACAGACAAGTTAATGGAGCACTCAACAGCAATGACCAAATTCTAAGCTTTTCTCACTGGCGTTGAAACAACCAACAACAGTTCAATCACAAATCAAGACGAGCTTCATCATGCATCAACCAATGCCGAACAATATGCTGCATGGCCATCCCTCGTTGAACGTCCAGTAAACTGATCGGTCTTTGGCCACAAAACTCATCAGTTGTTGAAATACGGTGATGTTGAAATATTCACACTAGGGCAACCTACCTGGTTGGCCCCTTTTGAGAAATACTCAATTGGACCACTTAATTATTGGATCGACATATGCGGATCTGGTATTTCATCTGGGCTTTGGCAACAAGGCCGAGGGAAGCTTAAACGTACCCGAACGTCAACTGACGTGGCAAAGGGGTATGTGGACTGCTTTCTCTTGGGGCTCTGACGCAAGTTTCAAGACGATGTTCAAGGGAGTCTCGTACCTTCGTTCGAACCCGTTAGACAGCTTCCTTTGGCGTTCAATTTGGCAACAAGTCAAGAGACTTCCATAAAGAACCAATTGGAGCACGTTAAATGCGCCCCTTTAAAGTGGTAGTGCGTCCCTTTAAAGTGGCTGGTTTGGTACCTTTCTGGGTTAGACACGCCGATTCCCAGTCCCTCTTGGGATTGATCCCCTGACTGGGTCCCGATCCATCGAAAGGAGATCGGATCAATCCCCTCGCCGTCTTTCGCCTCTTAACGAACCTCGACGCAGGTACCCCCTAGTTGGTGGATGTGAAACCACCCCCTCTTTAGTAAACCAGCAATCCAAGCCATCCATTGGGCGCGTCTTTGTTTGAGGGCACCCCTCTTTTCCGTGGCTCAAAAACAGGAAACTAAAAGGAAAGCCCGCCCATTTTTTTGGGGGGGCGTCCCACCTACAAAAAGGCCAGCTAACATGGACGTGCACACACCCCTGTAGAAAGACTCAGGGCCTTTTTGCACTTCCATGTAACCAGTGGGAACTCTTTGGCCCGAGAAGCCGCTGGTGTCCACGTCCAGGCGGTGGGCGATCCCCCACTCGCAGCCTCCATCCCCGGGCCCGAATCCCCCCGACTCCCAGCTCCAAAAGCTCCAAAAATCGGGGCGGCGAACCAAAAAAAATGGGTGTGTTCCGGTTTTTTGGGGGACCCCTTTGGGGGTGGTTTTCAAGGAGCAGACCCCTTTTGTGGTGGTTTTCATTCAACACCAAAAGGAAACCACCATTTTTTAGGGGGGACCCCTTTTGCGGTGGTTTTCAAGGAACAATTTGTTTGGGTGCCCTACAAAAAGACACACCCATACGGACCCAAACAGGGTCCATACGACTTTTGAACGCTTCTTATTGGTGGTTTATCCCACGTGCTCTATCCATCCCAACCGCACAAAGTGGAAAATGTCCAGCCACAGTTGGGCTGACAAATGGTGCCCACTACAATTTGGCAAAATACGGATGGTCCAAAAGGGAAACCTTTTTCTGGCCTGTATGCAACCCAAGACCTTATCTTCTCGGGCGAAACATGTGCCACCAGAAAGAAACGCCAGCACTAGGCCACATTAAGAATGAGCGACAGGGCAAAACAGCACAACGAGCCAAAAAGCCCCAAACATCCGTACAGTGCCACGTTCTGGCTCGCTCGATTTCGAGAGAAACCACGTCCAGCTAAAGGCAACCCGCCACTGGGGCATCTTCAGCTAGACTTGCGAACATCTCATCCCAAGTGCCTGAAACCATCCAAACACACCCCTGTTCCCAAAAGAGAGAACGCCATCTAAAGGAAGGAGAAAACCAACAAGTTGGGGGTCAACACAGTATTTCAGGCGACATCCCCCTTTTAAACTTTTATTGCAAGAATCTCGACATGTGCAGGCACAGCAAGTGACTTGGGCTTTCAACCAAACAAAGTTGGCTCCTGTCATGGAGTCGCTCACAAACTGTGGCCGCGTCAGAGGAAAAACCGAAAAAGTGCCTGCCATCCCCCTCAACCCCAGAAACAGAAGAAAAAAGAAGCCCGCATCCCATGGGACCATGGGACCACCAAGGCCGTCGGTTCGCTGGCCGAAGCCAAGATGCTCAAGTTGTTGGAGAGCTGGAAGCTGCTGTCCTCCTGATGCCAGCGGAAGCGGCCAGAGATTGCGTTGGCCATGGGTCAAAAGCCCGGTTACCCCCCAGTGAACATCCCAACCCCCATTGAAATAGACTAAAATGAGTGGTGAATTCACCTACCCCAAAATGGGATCCCTTTGGCGTTGACAACCACAGCCAGTTGGGACATGCCACCCGTGTCAAACATGACACGCCACGGTTAGAGGCTTTCTGAACCATGCCGCCTGCCCGCGGCGAGCTTGGGAAAACACAAACAGCTTGAAGGCCGCTCTTGTACTCCGATCTGAAAAATGAAATGGACCCACTAAAAAAGCACAGTCAGAGCGCCCAAGGCGCACAGCCAGGTTTTGGGCAAACAAGAAACCGGGGGCCGGGCGTGCGAGCAAGGATGGGGGGCGGATTCCTGTTCTGGCCGGCATGCTCCCACGTTGCGCTTCTTGCCGCGCGAAGGCTTTTGCTGCTCGAAGGCCTGTTCGAGTCCCTGGTTCCAGTTGTTCTTGCGGCTGAGCAAGCAAGCACGCAAACAAAGAAAAAACAGCCAGACGGACGGACGGACGGACGGACAAACAAACAAACATATTCCAAGACCGCCAAGCAAAAGATGCTGAACAAACGTGAAGCACAAAACCAAACACAAAAACAACGCCGCAATGTCGATCGGCGCGATCGGCGCGATCGGTGGGAGCCTTGAATTTCAAGGCGATGAAGTGGCAAAGGTGCTCACACCTGATCGGCGAAGGGCAAGAAAGCAAATGGGTGGCTCGTCTTTTTAAGGCCGGACCCCCCCAAAATGCGGGGGGGGGGGGGGGTGTCTTTTTGGTGTTTGCTTGAAGCAACCCAAAAAAGGGGGCACCCTCAAAAAAGACACACCCAAAGCTGACCTTGCTGTTCACCAAGTAACTGTCCTCGCAAAAAGCATCAAGTCGAGAAACTCAGAAGTGAGGACGTTTCTCGGACGAGAATTAGATAGAGCGCGGCCTCCTTGGTTGGCGTTTTTGTCTAGGTCTCCAGTAGAGAGGTTAAAATGAGGGTACCAACTTCTTTCTGTAGTCTATTTTAGTAAATGGGAACCCTCCCAACCCAAAAAGAAACGGTAAAAGGGCACCAATTGCTCGGGGACCCAGTTGACTCAGTTGTTCGGTGACCCCCCGTACAAACGTCCACGCCTGCCGCTGTCGACCAGCTCTTTGGCTTCCCGGACCCTGGCGTCAAATCCAAAGCACCTGGATCCTGGGGGCTCCATGTGGGTGCGCCCCTTGGAGTGGGCGCCCCGTTCTGCGGGTTCTGCAGGCAAACCAAAAAGGTTGAGCCATTTTGGAGCGTCCAAGCTGACAAAAGATGAGTACACCCCTTGAGTCTAATACTGGGCTTCAAGGACGCTTCTAAGGAAATCTAAGGGCTCCAGCCGGCACAAGCGGTTCACTCCAAAACAGGCTGCCGGGACGCGCTCTCTTGCAGCAGCTTGTCAAAATACCTCGAATCAAACGGGCCGAACATGGCAAACTGCTTGGCATTGCTCGGCCCAAAGTTGAGTTTCGAATAATTTAATTTTCTATTGTTGGCTTTCAGCCCCTTTTCGTTGGTATTGCTGGATCTGAGTTGTAGTATTGCTGGAACTTCCTTTTGTGATGTTGATCTATAGATCTAGTTCTCTTTGATTGAGCATTGCTGGATTTCCTCCTTTTTTCGTGAGTCGTCTTCCTTTGTTTTTCTGTGGTGTTTTGTGGCAAAACCTGTTTTCTCCTGATGGTCAAAATCCCGTACTTCCAGTGAACATCCCAATCCCCACTAAAATAGACTAAAATGGGTGGTGCACCTACCCCAAATGGTACCATTGGTTTTGACAACCACAACCAGATACAGGGCATTGACATTGTGATTACTTTGGTTCGTGGGAGTGCCCCAGGGTGATTTGTTTTGGGGGGAACACACACCAACGGATTGAAAACGGGTGCATCGACCTGAGAATCTCCGGCGGCACGAGCAAAAAGCTCCCGCAGCTCCCGCGCTTTTGCAGAGAAACATGCGGCTGTGGTTGTCAAAACCAATGGGATCCCATTTGGGGTAGTGAATTCACCCATTTTAGAACCAATTTTAGTGGTTGGATTGGGATGTTCACCGGAAGCATGGGTTTTTGACCCATGGCCATGCAAGCATGCTAAGACTCCGTCGCCCAGTGCAGACCTGAAAGTTAGAATCTTTCGGGGCCACTACGAATGGACCAAGGGGAAACCAAAATGTTGACAGGTCGGCGTTGGGCAAGCGAGAAAACTACCCAACACATATGGGCGTGGGTCGAAACCCCGTACCCCCAGTGAACATCCCAATCCCCGATGGACCAAAATGGGTGGTGCACCTTCCCCAAAATGGTACGTACCGTTGGTGTTGACCCACGGCCATATGGCAATTGTCCAAGAGGTCCAAGACGCTTGTTCTGCTCCTTGTGTCGGGAGATGGCCACAATCCAGCCAGCGCCTCAGCCAAGCAAACCTCAGCGCCTGGAAACTGGATAGGAAGTTGCTCCAACCCCTGGCACAAGGGGACAGATTTGGTCGCTGGCAAAGGAGATGCAAGGGAAGAATAAGGGTACCCTTTTTTCTGTAGTCTATGTAGGGGAACCCTCCCCCCAAAAAAGGCTAAAAGGGCACTACTGGGGACCTAGAAGGGAAACCCTTTTCCGAAAGGGTCACCGGAACCACTGACTTGAAAAACCCCAGCTGCGCCATCGCAAAAAACACTCGCAAAAAGTCATGCTGATGACCCTTGACTGCAATCCTCACATTGGTGGCATCTCTATGAAAGGCCCTCACCCCAAGTCTAAGCTTCAGGTTTCATTGATGGTGCATACAAAACAAAACTAGTGACGCCTGTGGGTTGCCCTTCAAAACCAACCAAACCTTTTTTGGAGGAACATCCTGGATCGCCAATCTCCCGTTCGGGCGGGAAGTTCAGAAGGCAAACCCTGGCTTGGGGGATCCTATGACAAATGGGCAAGGTTCCCTTTTCCAACATCATCTCCCACAAAGATGAGTTCGATCTAGGGGATTGACACCGTCCCATGTGGTAGACTCCAGGGCCGTTCTTTTTCCGCCTTTAGCAAAAGTTTGGCACATGTCCAAGAGGAGTTTCCCACTTTTGCCCATTCTCAAAAGGACAAACCCATGGCCCTGGCGGTACTACTTAAATGTGTTGCCCAAAAAGATCCTCCAGTAGAGAGGTTAGAAGAAGTTGGTAACAACTTCTTTCTGTAGTCTATTTTAGTAAAGGGGAACCCTCCCAACCCAAAAAGAAACGGTAAAAGTTGGCACCTAGCTCGCTGGGGGACCAATTGCCCCCCCTTTGGATTGGATCGAATCGGACAGCGAGCGGGTTCCAGGTCCGATCTCCGGGAACCCCGAGCTCTTCGACAGCACCGCCATGTGTTTGTCCTTGCGCGTCGCAAACGGGGCCGTTCGCTGGCCGCTTCTTCGGAGTGGTCCCTGAAAATGTGTTGGCTGTGGGTCAAAACCAGTGGGATCCCATTTTGGTTGGTAGGTGAATTCACCACCCATTTTGGAACCAATTTTAGTGGGGATTGGGATGTTCACTATGGGTACCGGCTTTTGAGCCATGGCCTGTTGTGTCCTCTTTGCTTCACCTGCAATACCGCAAATGCTTCACCAATTCTGAGGCACATGCTTACCTGAAGTTGCCTGAATGGGTGAAAGATGTTGAATAAACCGGTCTTAAAAGGCGAAACCGGTGATCATTGATTGTGGTAGTCTGGTTTTTGATTCCGGTAGTCTATTTTGGGGCATTAATATCATGTAAACCTCAGGAATGGGCCCTTATTATCTTCATATTTGGGGTCATGCAAGTTCATGTTAGACCTGTGTGAGGCTCTGTGAGAAGGTCCCTCGCATCATGTACTACTGTTTGTCAGAGCCTTGCAGCGTGTCTGGCATTGAAACTGCATGGCCCCTTTCAAGGAAGTACTGACCAAAATACTGGCAATAAAAGCCCACTCCCAGGTTTACGTGAGAAAACCCAGCAAATAATTGCTTCCTTGGGGGTTACTGGGGGTTACTGGGGGTTTTAGAAAAGGTGTCGGTTTTGGATGCGCCATGCTGGGTCTAGCATAGTAGACAAAGTGAAAAACATGTTCTGTGCTTCCCAGTGTTTGTAAGAAGTTGTGATTTGCCACTTGTGCTAGGCCCAGACTGGCCCATCCAAAGCCGACACCTTTCTAAAACCCCTGTTTGAACACTGTAGTCAATGGAGGTAACGGGCGGCTAGCCTTTGGAATGGGAAGAAGCTGGTTTAAAACAAGCACGCGAATATAGCTGTTCAAGAATTGCCCTTCAAATTCTCAGTCCAAAGGCAGCAAGCCCGTCAGTAGGCTTTATGTTTGACAACGCCCCTGCTATCCCCTATTCTTAAGCTTGGGGCAGTTTACCTGGGCTGGGCGGGGGGGGGGGGGGCAGCGGCTGTCGCTGGCGGCTGCCGCCATAAGCAGCTTCGCCAAGCCAGGGCCTCGGCTCATTGGTTTTTCAAGTTTCCGTGGGCATGGCTGAACCATTCATTCTCTGACAGCCGAGACGCGGTTTTACCCAAGCCCCCAAGCGCCTTGTCGCCCTCGCGCATCCCTGAACCAGTGAACATTTATTCTGGCTGCAAGCGCAGCCGCCGTTAAACTCAAATTAAGAACAGAGCTAACGCGCGGCGCACGCAGCAGTACAGCGCAGCCCCAACGCTGGCACTAAACTACACAGCCCTACTACGCGTTGCGCCCTCAAGCTCTGCGCTCTACAAGGCCACGCCAAACGCTACCGCCTGCGCGCTAGTTCCCGTCTACTGGTCAGGGCATACTTTGCCAAAAATAGCCTACAGAAAAAACTCGGCGCAACTAAATGAGCTGCCGGCTGCGGCGTCCACGGCTTGCCGCCTCAAGTCTTTCACTTCTCAAGCAGATTGCGGTGGCCGCTTGCATGGCATATGGAGTAGTACCCACCGTTCTTGCAAACGCACTGCCCGTCCTTCCACACGCAGCCCCGATAACCCCAGCATTGCCGACTTCAGCGTAATAAGCCTTCCCTCAAAACCCAACCAGTTTGATGAAACTGGTAAATTAGCTTGACAAAACAACCAAGACGCAAACTAAAAACAGACACGTTCAGGCCAGCGTGCCCACTACATTGACCTTGATCCAAATAACCTTCAGGTTGGCGAGTCTCAACCAATTTAACAACGCGCTGTGCTCAGCAAGCTTCAGCCCATCGATTCGCTTAAGGCCCTGATGTTCTGGTTGTTTGTGTGGCCTGGTCTAAGGCCACGCTTGAAAGCAATAGTCGCTGCAGGTGGCTCCTGTTTGGTCGAGAGATGCGATACTTATTCGCTACCTTTGCCCAGCTTCAAAACGGTGGGTTGGCCTTGATGTGCCCTGACTGAAACGCCTGTGCAGGTTTGCCTTTGCTGCAAACACTCTTCAAGGATTGCAGCTTTTGGTACCTCTAAAACAAAATTTCTTTCTGGACGAGAGGCCACACAGTGTGGCTCCAGGGCTAGGCGCTTTCCTCCAAAGGGGTGTTAATGCTGGTGTTGCTGGGCACATTCTGAAACCCCAGGGGCCAACTCCCAATGAGAGCAAATATCTGGGTTGACCTCGCTGCTCCTTTGCGACGACGACCTCCTTTGAAAAGTGTTCGGTTTTGGATGGGTGTGTTCTTCAAGTTCTTTAGCACCGTGGGCATGCTCGAGGTTCAGTCATAGCCAAGATCAAACAATCGTTGCCAGCTGCTTGTCCATCCAAAACCGAACAACTTTCCAGAATGCTGAAACAAGGGAGGGAGCCAAACATTTCTTTCCAGCACACAACCTCGTACGGTTCCTGATGCTGAGGCCAAAGCCCTGCCAACGCGGAGTCCCTGATGTCAGAGGACACAGCCGGGGCACCTGGCAGGCGAGGCAGTTGCAGGTGTCTGGAAACCGCTGCCCGTGTCTGGGAAACAACTGGTGCGTCTGGAAATCTTAAGTTTCCCCCACAGCCCATTTTCCGCTCAGCAAGGGGTTGAATTGTTCTTTAGCTTGTTGCTGGTCAGAGCCAGTTGGATTCGCTTGCTGTCCTGCCGCAGAATCTGAAGCCAGTCCCCAGTCCCCGTGTTTCTGAGTTCCAGAGTTTGCAAGATGGGCAACCAGTTGGGCAGCGAGAGTCGGACAGACCGTGTGAAGCTGCTCTTGCTGAGCGGTGGCCCTCAAGCAGCCTTCAACGCTCACAAGGTTCTGCTGGTGGTGGCCACCGACGAGAACCAGGTTTGGTCGTTGAAGTCAGTCATCACTGAGCGAGGCTGCAGCCCAGACTTGGTTGACCTTCCGCAAAGCAAGACAGGACCAGCTTTTGTGGCGTTGCACTGGTACAAAAACAATCGCAATTAGTAGGGCTTCGCGGTTGTTTTTTGAGTGTGTCCTGTGGAACTCCGTACCTGCAGGATCCTTGCGCTGGGCCCTCTGCAACGAGGACTCCATCATCCTCGCCACTGTGGAGACTAGTGGGCCGCTGGAGTCCATTGTCTTCGAAGGCATGGTCCTGGGGGTGCGCTATGGCAAGAAGCAAGAGGCCGCAGCCAAGCAGGCAAGCGCCAGCGACACGCCTGCAAGTGCAAGCGGCCACTCCGAGCCAAAGCCCGCGCTGGACCAGCCCGCGCCGGACCATCCCCATCCTGAGGCAGGCAAGCCCGATGCCACATCTTCCCCTGGCGAGCCCAACGTGCCACCCACCCAGGAGCCGAAGGAGTTTGGGCCCTCTGAGCCTGAGTCCGCAGTCCCTGAGCCTGGAGTCCCCGAGTCCCAGACTCCAAGGGCTGCTCCAGCTTCACGCTTGCAGATGGTGAGGGCCAGCCGTGAGTCCACCAAGTGCAGTGCAAGCAGTGTTGTGCTGGACACAGCTGGCGAGGGCGAGGACATCACGGCCCTCCCCATGCACGAGATTGAGCAAGCGCTGCTGAAGGGGAAGCCCCTTCCTGGATGGAACGCGCAGGGCAACGTTCAGAAAGATCTGGCGTACGTGAAGATCTTTTACAGTGCCCGGCTGCAGAACTACCATCCAGACAGTCTCTGGCCGCCTGTCACCTTTGACAAGGAGGCCAGCCGTTTGGTGCGCGAGCTCGGAGAGCAGCTCCAGCGCCTGCAAGGCAGTGAGGCGCGGCTGTCGGAGCAGTCGCTCTACGACATCCAGGTCATCAAAACCTGGGTCCACTACACCAAGCAAGGCATCGTGCCGCACGGTCCCCTCCTTGGCTGGGCCCGCATGATGGGCCACGAGCTCTACTTCCACGTTTACGCCGAGGACCAGCCGCCCTTTCTCATGGCGAGGGTCCCCAGCTTGCAGTACTGCGAGTGCCCTGGCTCAACCACTTGCCGGTAAAACCAAAGTGCAGTAGCCAATAGCAAAAACTGCTTTCACAACCATAATTAATAAGCTTCCATGAGTTGCTCTCGCTGTGGTTGGAGTTGTGTTGCTTCAAAAACCAAACCATACTAGTTTAAAAAACACAAGAAAACGAGAACATCGGCAAATATGCAATGGAAACAAGGTAAAAAAAGAAATCGATAAGTGTGAGAAAAAGCAAACACGTGAAAAGAAAGGGGTATTTACTTGTGCGTGTATGCATATATAGCTCAATGTAAACATATGTGTATCTATACAGGCACGGGGGCAGAGAGGTATGTACACACGTACAAGTAAATACCCCTTTCTTTTCATGTTTGTTGAGCGCTTTGTCTCATACTTATCTATTTTTGTTATTGTGTCCATTGCACATGTGCCTATGCTCTCGTTTTCTTGTTCTGTTTTGTTAAAATTGTTATGTTTCACATGTTCTTGACTTTCTGGCGTTGCTTCTCTTTCGCTTTCTCTCGCCTCTGTTCTTCTCCATTCTCACCCTCTTTCTTGTCTTCAACTTATCTTGCCTTATCTCTTCATTTCGCTCTCTCTCTCTCTCTGTCTCTGCTGCGGGTCCCACCTGTTGCTTTCCCTGCTTTTTGGCTCATGGCCTGGCTAGCCAGCAACTGCGCAATTTTCAGCCACACGGAGACTCAGTTGCTTGGGCAGTTTGGTGTTGGCTGGGCTGGGGTAAGCTGTCTGGCTGTTCACTTCTCTGCTGGTCCTGCTGTGAATTTGCTGATACCTAGCGCCGTTTGTGTTGTTGTAGTGTTTGCTTGCCTGCTGTCTTGCGCCTTCTGCTGCTTTGCATGGTTTGTTTGCGCGCTTGTTCTTTGCATATCCTTGTTTGCTGATTGGTTTGTTAGCTAGCTTGTCTGTGTCTTTGTTCGCTTGTCTGTCGCCTCACCATTCCTGACTGTAAGGTACCCTTTCCTGGACCACACCAAGGACATCTGCGAGGGCGTCAAGCAGCTCTTTTGCCAAGCTGGCTTCTGGAAGGTCCCCACGCTGAAGTTGCCAGTGGGCATGGCTCTGCCATCCATGACACCAGAGCGGCAGAATGAGCAGCTGCTTGCCTGCGCTTGGCCGGATGGCGTGATGAGTGGCATGATCCCGGACGGCGTAGAGCTTCGCATCCTGAACAAGCAGGTGATTGCCCACTCTGCCTTCCGCAAGTTTGAAGGGGCGCCGCCCAGTGGGCCCAGCTCCTTCTTTTTCGACCACCAGCCAGGCAGGACCTGGTACTTGCAAGCTCGCGCACATTGGGCCTACGCCATGATGCTTGCCTGCCCTTGTTCTTTGTGAGCGGTGTTCTTTTGGCTATTTGATCATTTGGTAAATAGTTTGACGAAGCATGGGCCCCACTCCTCAGGACACAGCAGTCGGCTGGGGACGGCTCCATCAAGCTGACCTGGGTCCGTCGGGCGGACAGCCCGGGACAGCAGAAGAACTTCACGGTTACTGCTGTCATGCCAGCTGAGCCTCCGAGCCTCAGCGGAATCAGCAAATTCACCTACACGCATGGCTTGTACCAGCAGGAAGGTGGCAGGTGGAAGGCGCTCTACTTGCGCCTCACTTCCCCGAGTGCCCAGCGAGGCTGCGAGCCCAATGTCTTGGAGCTCTTCGCCCTGGACAAAGTGACTGAGGAGATGGCCAAGTCCCTCACCACCATGTCGCCCGCAGGGCAGGGGTTCATTCCCCGTCGCAGCAAGGCTGGATTTGTCGTTCGGGGCGAGCGCCCGTTCGAGAAGGACCCCACTGGCTGGGTCTGGCAAGACGAGCACAATGGCCCGGTCACCATGTACATGAAGGACCACTTCTTCAAGCAGTGGTCCCAGGAGGAGCCCACCTACTACTGGGACCCTGAGTCGTACAAGTGGGAGGCAATCAAGGAGGAGGATGGCACCTGGCATTTCATGACCAGCAATGATTGGATGCCGGCATGGGCAAAAGTTCCATCCCAGCCAGGCGCACATGAAACATCACAGCCGTCCCAGCCGTCCCAAGGGTACTAGCCACCCGGACCGCGAATTTTTGGTCACCCAGCCCAAGCTTCTTTGCCAAGGACTGACTGATCGCCAAAACGAAGAACCCATTGTTTAGTTCAAAGCCGCTTTCCAGCTTATTGGCTGTGGTCTTGAGGGCTGGGTGATGAGTCAGCTCAGCATTGTGAGACTGGCCATTTTGGCAGGTGCTGGGGCACAGTAAATTGAGGCCCAAATCATGGCTTTCTTTCGCACTCTCTTTTGCAGTTACCGCATGTTTGCTTCATCGCCCCAGTGCCACAGAGTCCCTGAGGCTCGGAGTTCTGACCCAGAGTCTCAGGGGCCGCCCGATGCCAGCCTATTGACAGTTTGCTGGCATGCAAAATTCGAGCAAAAAGTGAAACTTGGACTCACATTGAGATCACCAGCACGCTCCGCAAACACATGCTCACCCGACTGCGCGCCCAGGTTTGGACCTCTGCCTGGCCCTGGTCCACTCAGGACTGCCTGCGCCTTCAGTAAGGGTGACAGTCGGGTTTCGCGCGTTTTGGTTTGTTGCAAAGTTGTTGGCGGGGCACCCTGACAGGAAACTGATGCACTGCTTCTTTCAGATTTTCTTGAACTCTTTTTCGTTGCCGCTTTTCTTGACATTGCCCCCTAAAGCTGGAAAGAAGCCTAGTTTCATCTGGGGGGCACAAGGAAGAAGGCCTGAGGCCGAGGGTTTTCTATACTTCTGAAGCCTGCGCTTGTTGCTTGTGTTAGTATATATGTATTATGTCTCATCTTGCTCGGTAATGTGCACCTACTGCTTCCAATTGCAAAAGAGCGCATTTTGTGAGATGTTTATCATTTTGCATTGGAAACTAGTAGATGAACATTCCCGAGGAAGATTAGACATAATACTTATGATGTACTAAAGTTGTCACCGCATAGGGCTTTATGTTTTGGCTGGACCCTGAAGGCTCGCCTTGGACCCAGTGAAAAGAAAGTTTGCGGCTTCCGCTCAAGGCGCAGTGGCTCAAAACTCTTGGCCCATGAACAAACTTTTGGCCAAGCAACCCCATCATGGAGCTGGCTGCATCGATACGAAACGCGTAAAATTCGTATACTGCCATCCTCAAACGGGCCGCTGGTGGTGTCACAAAATCAACCTGGGCAGCACTTTTGCAACCTTGGGCGAGCTGATTTCTGCCCTGGAGTCCTGTAAAAAGGGGAGGGCTTTCCTGGCCAAGCATGGCAAGTCCAAGGCAGAGCAGCGAATAAAAACCGAAGATTTGGTGAACAGAGTTCGGTGCTTGGCTGCTTACACACTCAGTGGATCGCGCCGCTGGTTTCCCGCTGATGTGCATTCTCGTGAGCGCTTGGCTGCTAGCAAGCGCGGGCAGCAAATGTTCAAGAAAGAGCCGGCCTTGCACATCATCAGCCTTCAACTCAGGATGTGGCCCTGGAAAGATGCTCTCGTCTCAGAGTGGCGGCGCGTTGACCAGAGTCCAGAGGGCAGAGACCAGACACTGGAGTCCAGAGTCTCCAAGATCCGCACTGTGCTTCTGAAGTGTGCAATCCGCATGAGCAAGCAGCCTGTCAGCCAGCAGTGGCAAAGCAACGCGATCCGAAACCAATGGAGGGTAGCGGGGCCTGTCTCTTGGCCTGTTGAGAAATGTTTGTACCTGCTTGGTGCTTGTTTTGGCACGTTTCAAGAATGGCTGAAAAGTATTCGGTTTTGGATGAAAGGAAGAGTATTCGGTTTTGGATGAAAGGAAAAGTATTCGGTTTTGGATGAAAGGAAAAGTATTCGGTTTTGGATGAAAGGTTCTGACGCTGAAGACGCTGGGTATCCTGAAGAAGCTTCCTAAGCAAGCCGCTGTAAAGGGAAGCCTTTCTTTCGTTCAAGGGCACGAGGGCCAGCGGGAGTTTTGCTGGCAACTGGACCACGGCAGAGGCAGCGCTGTGCGAATTGGACTGTTTGTGAAGGCAGTGGACGCAGTGGTTGCTGCTGTTGGCCCGGACGCGGCAGCGACCTTTGGGGAGCTATGTGCCCAGGCAGGCAGCTTGTAAAGCCCTTGTTGGGGCAACTGCTATTGTCACTTTTACCTTGCCTGCTTTGCTCGTAAGCCCGGTTTCCTATTCAGACAGGTCAAGCGGGGCAAGAAGGCAATCAAGGAGCTCCCCTTCAAGCCACCTTTCTGGAATAAGGACGGCAGCAACTATCACTTCAAAGCGACGTTGAAGTCGTTCCTGTCGGACTTGGCAGCTATGAGCAACAACCAGTTGAAGCTCGATAAGAACTTGACACTCAACAAGCTTGTGCACATGAACCCCGACATGCAGGCTTTGGATACTCTTTTCTTTTTAGCGGGCCAAGCTCTGTTCAAATAGCAGGGGTTGTAACAGATCGTTTCATGAAGGCTGCACCAGCCTTGTCCATGAGGGTCCTTAGCCCACTTTTACCACAAGTTGCTTCCACAGCTTCACAAACAAAACTTCCAAGCCCCTGGCCTGAAACGATGGAATGGCACTTAGAAGCATACGTGCGCTAGTGGGGGGCCCCCCAAATAAGTTCAGCTCAAAGACCCATCGTTTCAGGAAAGGGGCCTGGAAAGTCAAAGAAGCGCTCCCCACTAAGCAGTGGAAGCAACTGTGGTAAAGGCTCTTGAATTTACATACCCCAGCACTAGCAGAAGCAAAACTCACAACAGCGTACTAAGGGAAAATCTGCACACCCCATGTGAAAAGTAAAGCTGGCAGGCAAACCTGGTGAGGATCAGGGCGAAGATGCTGGACCAGGGCTTCAGAAACATCACCCCGAAGCAGTTCTGTAAATACCTTGGCTGTGAGGCTGACCCAGGGGCAGTGTCGTATCTAGCTTGCACTGCTGGGGACCGATCCTTCCAGCCAGGCGATTTCCGCAACTTCAATGTACAGATTTGGTGGAAACTTGCCACGCGCTTTCAGAAACTGCACGGCTGTGAGCCCCATCCGGCTCTGGTTGCAGTCATGGCCCGGCAGCTAGCAGAGGACTGAGGCCAGAGCCCTTGAGGTCCAGAGTCAGGCGCCTGGCAGGTTGGAGCGCCCAGCAGAAAACACAGCAAAGGATCTCGCAGTGCCGTGCGCAAACTGCTCAGCAAAACAACAATACTATTTCTTGCAACAAAGTTTGGTCTGCAAATCGCTTTTCCTTCTTGTTCATTGGCTCATTGACTCATTGACTCATTGACTCAGTGACTGTGGCTGCGCTTGCGTTGAAGCTAGCTTGGCCATTCAGTGCATGACTCTGGGCTCTGGGCTCAGGAACTCTCCTACATTGGCATGCACACATGATTGTTTGGACTCAGATCTTGAGCTGCTTGGACAGTGTTACCGCTGCATCCTTGCCGATGCACACCTTGAGCCTGAGGATCTTGGAAGCCTTTGTAGCCAGGACTCTCCACCCAAACTCCCCCCGCTTTCGGGCTAGGCAGGCTTGCTTCAAAGCTTTGAGCTTTTTTGGGCTGAGGTTTTTCCCTTGTTGGTGTTCCAAGTAGGACTTCCGGCCATTGACCTTGCCTGGCAAGCCCGCTGCCTTCATTTTGGCAGCCTTTGCTTTCAGCCCTTCCTGTAAACGATAAACAATGGTGTCCCTCTCAAACTCCTGCACTGCGGCCATGATCCTGCGCTGGAAATTCTCCGCAGGACTGGCTGTGCTGCTGAAGAGCGTTGGAGGCAGGTCCGCCACGACAATGTGCGTTCCAGTGCGTTTGGCCTCCTCATAGATCTCTTCAATGGCACTGGTCTTCCGCCCCAAGGCCCTCAAACTTTCCACATAGATGTGACTGAAGCCACCGTTGAGCAAGGACTGAAGTTTCTTCCTGTCTTTTAGGGGGAGCATGCCTGAGATGCACTCAGAAACACGCTTGGCACCTTTGTAGTCCTTGCCTTGCACGGCCTTCAAAGCCTTGAGACTTGCCCGGAACTGCCTGTTGCCACTGTCGCCTTTCAAGTTTGTCTTTGTGGATGTTCGGGTGTATATGGCAGTTGCAGTCTTGGCCATGGCTTGGTGACTCAGAATCAGAACTCTGTGACTCAGTTGCTCTGAGCTCAAGTCGGTGCTAGCGGCGAGCAATGGCGGCCCCCCAGCCAAAGTGGCACTTTCCAGATGTCCTCAAACCTGGAAGAACAACAGCCCGTGAAGCAGAAAGTGCCAGGCCAAAGCCCCTTGCCCCAGGCAGAGTTGCCACAAATCCCGGAGTTCCAGAGGTCTCAGGGCAGAGTCAGTGTCAAGAAGCTGCTCAAGAACAAGATCATGCCCAAGCTGAACAAGCCCAAGCTGAACAAGTCCCAGAACCCTCTTCCGTGAAGCTTGAGGCCACTGACTCAACACCGCTCCCTACACCAGAAGACCCTGACACCCTGGTGCCTGCAAGCCCCGCCGGCGAGGAGCCAGAGGTGAGCGATGCCGCAGGAACATCTCCGGCAAACTCTGCCTTGGGCCGCGACAGCGAGAAGAACGAGGCCGGCAGGCAACTGAAACCCGAGAGTGAGCCCGTGAGCCCAAGTCCAGATTTTAGGGTTGCAAACACTTTCGTGTGAAGCATCTTTCTGTTCGCCTGCTAGCGCCAAAACATGGTTCCCTTGATTGTGTCAGGACAACCTGCCGGAGCTGCCTGGCAAGCCGGAGGAGGCAAAGGAGGAGGCGGATCCCAAGGAGGCCGAGAAGCCCCACGAGCCTTCTGGGCCCCGGGCCCAGCACCGCCGTCGGCGCCGACGATCCCCATCATCCTCCTCAGAGACACAGACAATCAAAATCAACCTGCGAGTGACGTTCAAGAAGAGACGCGGCAGCCGCAGGTGGGAGGTCTACAACATGGGGTGGGGGCCACGCTGAGCCTCTGAGTCTCTGAGGCTTGAGTCCCGAGCCACAGTTTTCTGAGCGCCTGGCCAGCAGAGGAAGGTCCTCTGCCAAGCACCTTGCCTCAGGTTAAGTCTCTTTTCCACCGTGCAACGTGGCAGGCCAGTGGCAGAGTGCATGAGTGCTGAGTCACTGAGGCAGCTGTCAAAAATTACTGCTGCAGCTATCGCAGGTCGTCTTTGGGGGGGATGATGGAGAGAAAGCGGTGCCCTAAACAGTTGGGAAAGCATGTTATGTCGATTTTGGACTGTTGGGAGCCAATTGGATAGGGATTTATGACTTATTTGTCTACACAACTCTGGCCCAGTGGACACTGCGTGTGGCAAACAGTTTTCCATTCAAACGCACATCATCCAAAACCGACAACGTTGACGACCTGTTGCAGAACAGCATTTCCAAAAGCACACCATCCAGAACCGACATTTTGCAAAACAGGTTTCAAACCCAACGCACACCATCCAAAACCGACAAATTTGTGGAATCATCCAAAACCAACAACATTGTGTAGAACCAAGTGGTTAACGTTTTTTCAAGAAGCCCCGAACATGTTTGCAACCGCTTTGGATGAAGGAGTCACTGGCCTATCTCACAATTCTTTGGCAACATAAGCTTGGCTAGCTAAAAAAGTTGTTGGTTTTGGATGGCAGGGGCTGCAGGCAACACATCCTTAACAACACAATTCCAAATCATGATGGCAAATGGGACCATGCCCCACCTAAACCCAACAACTTGTTTGGCACCCTTTGGAGGACACTTTCTCAGCAAGGACGCCCCCCTGCTTTGGCCTGAGCTTTGAAAGGTTTGGACTCTTGGGGAAAACCACTTTTGCCCACAGTTTCTCATTTTGGGGTGTCAAATGGCTTTGAATTGCGACGGCCAGGCGCCAAGTTCAAGAACGAGCTAGCTGGCACGCCCCTGGCCTGTTTGCATGCACCAGCTGTGCACTGCTGCAGCTTTTTGAACAAGACCGAGGGGCAAAACCCATTAACTTTGAAGTCTGCTTGAGCCTGCAGAAAACTCCCTTCTATTTCCCCAAATGCAATTTGAGAGCAAAACCCATTTACTTTCAAATCTTTTTAAACCTGATGAAAACTCATTAACCCCAAAAAAGTTAATGAATTTGGGATGAATCTGCCACGAACCACCCCCCCAAAATGAGAGGCAAACAAATGGCACTATCGCCCCCCGATAGCGCCATTTCTCTCAAGCAAAAATGGGGGTGCTGCCATTTCTGATACCCTAGATGATGAAGGTCTCGAAATGGCAGCACCCCCATTTTTGCTTGAGAGAAATGGCGCTATCGGGGGGGGATAGTGCCATTTGTTTGCCTCTCATTTTGGGGGGGTGGTTCGTGGCAGATTCATCCCAAATTCATTAACTGTTTTGGGGTTAATGAGTTTTCATCAGGTTTAAAAAGGTTTGAAAGTAAATGGGTTTTTATCTTTCTTCAGAAACGAGGAGTTGACTGCAGGCCTAAACACACTTCAAGAGTTACAGGGTTTGGCCCCTCAGTGAGAACATGATGACTTCTTGCCAAGTCATTCATTCGTGCTGTGCGTTGGCGAAGCTTGCTTGCCTTGCACACCTGCAGCTCTGGCTGACAGCCAGGCACCACCAGCCAGAGTCCCTTTGGTCCCTGAGTCAGAACATTCTAGTCGGGAAGCAATGGATGCTTCCTTGAAAGCAGTGGTGGGCAAGTTTCAGTCATGGATGGTCGATGCCTTTGGCGGATCTGGCGACCCACAGCTGCCGGACGCTGTCGAGATCTGCCCCTCAGTTGAGTTGAGTAAAGTTTCTCAGAAATGGACACCAGCTGACTAGGTTGACCTGCTTTTTGGCCCCAGGCGACTACTTCCAGTCACACTTCGGGGACAACTCGGAAGCCCTCACAACCATCTTCAAGAGCGTCATGCACAGAGTGGAGCAAGTTGACCCCACATTCACATATTCCCGCAAGCCTGTTGCAACCAATGTCCCTGATGTACCAGAGCTTGGAGAATCCCTAGAGTTGAATTTGATGCCATGGCATCTGAGCTTCGACCCCAGCTTGTCTCTGAAGGGCAAGTCCAAAATGGTGTACATCAAGACCTGTGTCACTGACTTCCTGGAGCGGCCCTACAACTCGATGGAGAACCCGATACACGTGTTCTTTCCGAAAAAGTGCAACACACCCGGGCAGGCCATTCAGAGCTACGGAGTGGGACATGGCATCGGGTTTGCCAAGAGCCTTGCCATCAAGATGCTCCTGCTGGGTGTGGTTCAGATGCAGCTGTCCGACGCAGAGCTCAAGGTCATCGCTCCGCAGCTGAAGGCATTGTTCAGCTTCCGCTGCCTCTACAAGACTTTGGGGGACGAGAAGCAGGACCGCATCCAGTGCCTGAAGGACAAGTTTGGCGAGGCTGCCCGGCCGCGGCCAGATTGCATCCAAGTCTGCACCATTTTGCAGGCCCAGGCCAGGGAGGAAGGTGCGCAGTGGGAGCATGCTGCAGCTCGCATGATCTCTGAATTCAACAAGGGTAGCACCAACGAAGTCAAGCAACTTTCAGACTTGGAGATGTGCATCGTGAAAGTCCTGCCATCGATTGAGGAGGACACCCTCAAGATGATCGACTACCATTGGCAGAACCATGCCATAAAGACCAGCGCCTTGCCATACAAAGTGCTGGCCACTGACGCATTCATGAGTGGGTCAAAGCCAAAGCCAAGCCAGGACTCCAAGCTTTGGCGTGACATCCTCAGCTTGAGCAACGAGAAGCGGCACTGGTACATCACACGCAAGATCAGGCTCTACCTCTTCAAGATTGCGGATGCGAAGCGGCTGAGGAGGAAGGTCAGCCCAAACAGCATCCGTGACGAGAGGGACAACGACAGTGCTTGGGCAATCGCTTGCATTTTCACGCATTTCCAAGAGGCCTGGAGCGGCCTTGTCACTCAGAGCTCCTTGCAGCGCCTCCAGGACAACTTCTGCCGGGGATACCTTGACACTGAGCTGCTTGAGAAGTACCGCCTGATGAACCCCAGTCTTGCTGCCACGAGCTTCCGGTTCTTGGCGGAAGTCGGCTACCAGGCCGGATGGTGAGGGAAAGGGGGCATGGCAAGGGATTGCTCAAACGCTTGTTGTTTGCAGGGAGACCGGAGTTCCGAGTCCCAGAAGACAGAGGTCGAGCTTGCCGCTGACCTGCAAAAGGCCGAGCTCGCCCAGACCAAGGCGCGCCTGCTGAAGGAGCAGCGGCAGTGGATGCAGTTCAACGAGTCTTTGGAGGAGTTCAAGCTGGCCACCGTTGGGATGAAGCAGGAGCACGTGGACAAGCAACGTGATGTGCAGCGAGCGGCCATAGAAGACTTTGCAGACCTCTTCTTCCCCGTGAGGGACCTAGCAGAGATCTCGCATGGCCTCACCTTTGCGGAGGCCAGCATCCACAAGTGCTGCGGCAAGATGTCGGCGCCGCAGGAAGCAGTCTTCAAGGTGTATTGGCTGAACTCCGCAGTGCTGGGCTATGATGCAGTGCTTGGAGTCTCCGAGGCCGTTGCAGAGTACGCAAGCCATGTGGCAAGCAGCCCAGCGAGCTCGTGCATTCTGGTTGCCGCTCCAACAGCAGGCGCTTGGGGGAGCAAGTACCATGAGACTGCAATCGTTGAGGCCACAGAGAAGGTGCGCCAGTTGCTGCAGCACAGCGAGCGCAGGCTGCTGGTTCGGGAGGTGTGCCTGCCCTTCCAAGTTGACAGCATCCAGGCACAGTCAAAGCGGCCAGGAATGCACAAAATTTTCCTTTGCGTTTCTGACCAGTGTGATGCATCCGGCCAGCCGGTCTCCAAGTTCACGCAGTCCCAGCTTTGGAAGAGACAGATTGTGGCTGGGAGCATCAAGGTCCCGATGGCTGCAGTGAAGCAGATGGTTGACCCGCGGAGGAGCTTCGTGGGTGCGTCTGGGCTGGCAGACAACTTGAGCAAGCCGTCGCGGAGGAAGCAGTGGCTTGCTGGCTGGCAAGTAACCGCTGCCCTGCAGGAAGCCTTGTGGTCTGGCATGGGCCAAGTGCTTCCCAAGGCAAGCATGGCTGCTTGGGTGGACGTTTTCATGTACGACCATTTTGCAGCCGAGGGCCTGATGCGGGCAATGGACAACCCGGCCAGTCCCGACATGATGTACATTGGGCTGGTGTGGGCTGACATGAGCTCCCGTGATCCCTCCAACTCTGGCGCCCAGCGAACCTCCGCAGAGGTCGGTCAAGACAACGCGAAGATCTGCAAATGGGTGAGGAAGCAGATTCGCCGAAAGCTGCAGGGCTATGCCACTGAAGGGGCGTTGAGTGTACCTGGCTGGGAGCCCATCACCGGGTTTCAGGAGACACGGGCTGTCCCACAAGTGACAGAAGCCGACTTCACACTGACCTACCCGGCAGCTTCCAACTTGCTTCCTCTGCGCAGCTGCATCTTGGAGACTCTTGCCAACAAGTTCACTCACGGTGATGCGGCAGCGGCTTGGGCAGAGCTGGTCAGTGAACACAATGCTGTTTGGAACCCTTCTGGCACCCCCCATGAGGAAACCAAAAAGCGAGCGGCGTCAGAGGAGGCAAGTGGCCACCACCCCAACAAGAAGGCCAAGGTGTTGGAGTCCAAGGCAGGGCAGCCAGCCTCTCTGGAGGAGCTCATTGCGCAGAAGGGCGCTGTGGTTGACTTGACAGAGACGGTGTCCAACGCCCATCTCTTCTTCACAGATGATGGGGAAATCTGGGCTCTGGCTGACTCTGACACCACCTTGTCTGACCGTGGCCCGCCTCTGGCTCTCGTGTACGGGACGTTCAAGCTCAACGAGGCGGGTTGGGGCATCTGACTCCGTGCGCAAGGTGTTTGAAGTTTATGGAGTTGCTTGTTTCGCTTGGCAGGAAGCAAGCACGGCATCCAAGAAGAGCTCCTGCTTCCGTGCCACCTTCAACAGCGACACTGAGGAAGCGGTTTTCCGCAAGGCAGCCGACTCCGCCAAAGAATGCAAGCTGCGGACATTGCGCAGCTGGCTCAATGAGCAGGAGCAGCTTGGCTGTGACATCCAGGCAGTGGAGTTTGCCTGCCACTCCCTGAAGCCAGGCTCGGAGAAGGACAGAAAGTTGACGCGTGACATGGATTCTCGCAGTAGTTTGTGTGCCCACTGCTTGCCTTTCTTTGCTAGGACAGCGCCGGGGACACCACAGGGCGGGTCTATGAGGTTCAGGTGACGGACCCCTGTGTGTTCCTCCCTTCACGCACGCCGCGCAAGGTTGGGAGCGCAAAGGCCCCTGACTGGGAGGATGCTGGAAGCTTGTCTGTCAGTGGCCAAGCCACGAAGAACTGGAATCTTGAAGAAGGTACGCATAATTCAGGCAACCTTTCACTGAAGCACCGCTGGCTGTACAGTGACGGAGAGCAGGGGCAAACATGCAACCCTGAGAAGCCTGGCTTGTTCCCGAGTGTGCCGTTGCAGCTGAAGCAGGGCATTCTGGTGCAGCTTGCGTGATCTGCTGGCCCAGCAATTTCATGGCGCAACTCGGCTTTCCAGCGCTGAGTCCCTGAGCGCAGACTCAGAGTCAGAGCTGGGTTTTGAAAGCTTGGCGAGAGAGAGAGCTTGCGTGTCACAAAAAGGATTGAGCTGCACCTCTGTGTCTTGTTTTGCCTCATGTCGTCTTCCTAGGTTTGGCAGGCATTGCGCAAACAACATTTCGCCAGCTCAGAGTGTCAGAGGCCCCGAGACTCCGAGAACCGAGAAGCTGCCATGGCATCTTCGGACTCTGGTGGCGAGGACTGGATGGAGCTGTGCCAGGAGCCGGCTGCCAAGCCTGCCGTGAAAGAGCGCGCAGCGCCACCGGCAAAGCTTGCGACAGTGCCTGTCAACAAGGGTCAGCCCACCATGCCTCGCAAAGAGGCATCGTCCGCATGGAAAGCATGGATGCAGCCAAGGCCTGGATCCAGCGAGCTGGGGCACACTGAGACTCCACCACCCAAAGCCAGAAAAGACAAGCAAGCTTGGGAGAAGCACATGGCGGCAGCGGCACAAGCCGCCAAAAAGGCAGCTGAGGCAGCTGAGGCGTCCGTGCGGCTGGCACACATGGCTGCGCAACAAATGGCCCAGACCATGGCCAACCGAGTTGCAGCAGGCTCCCGGACCAGCCGCGCGCCTAACAAGGCTGAGCAGCCCACCCCGCCAAAACACTCACCACCGGCTGCTCTGCCAACAGAAAGTCCTCAGCAGGCAAATCCGTTGAAAAGAGCTTTGTCCTTCCAAGCAGAGACACCTGAGCAAGCTTCTCCAGAGGAGCCACAGCAGGAACCAACCAAGGAGGCATCGGCGGGGTCAGCGCCTGGCAAGGGTAAGAAAGACAGGGCCGCTCGATTCACCGCTGGGACATTTGCAGGGAATCGGCCACCAGCCAAAGCAGATCTGCGCGAGACGTTTGATTTGAAGAAGAAGGTGTTTGAGGAGTGCAGGGATGAGCTGGTGAAGAAGTACCCAGGCAAATGCGGCATTCTTGGCAAGACGAAGGCGCAGACAGCTTACTGGACCTTCTTGCAGTCCCACATTGGCAAGACCAAGGCCAAGAGCAAGACCAAGATGTCTCAAGCAGAGGCGCGCGACTGTGTTCGTGAGGCCAGCCAGCTTTGGAAAGCGCAGATGGAAAAATCTCTGTGCAAGAAGAAGTAGATTTTGTGACATTCGTTCACTGTGGGTTTCAGCCACTTTGCAGCTCAGAGGTCAGAGGCTGACTTCGGAGCCCCAGAGTGCAGGGGTGGGGCAACAGTCGCAACGAATCGAGAAGGAGAAAGGCTTTTGCAAGTGTCCGTCTCAGTTGTGCATGTGCCTTGCGTTTGCGCCTTGGGTTTTCTTGTGTGTTCGCAGCAATTGAGCAAAGTTTTTGTTGCCATGGCTAGCTGGAACCATGCCCGACTGGACGCGGCCCTCGCTGTGCAGCGAGAAAGCCCAGACAGCTGCCAGTACTTGGCAGCAGCCATGCGTTGGAGCTTCGCCTCCGCCCCCAGCAAAGAGGGCAAAGTGCGCAGCCAAGCCAGCTGTGAGTTGGCAAACGCCGCCTGTGACCAGCCAAAGCCAAGGCATGATCGTGGCCAGCAAGCCTCTCTGGACAAGTCCAAGGCCAGACTCTCTGGGATCTGAGTTCCAGAGTCCCAGAAACAGACCGATCGGCCCAATGGAAGCAGTGCCTGAGGTTCACCTCACGCTTGGCATGGCAATTCTTGCTGGGGGGCAGTTTGGTTTGACGTCGAGCGCTGACGCAGCAGCCATGGCAAAGGACGTGGCAGCTGAGCTGGCGCATGCATGCGCGTCCTCGCAAAGTGGCTCTGGGGCATGTTCTGTCTGCGAGGACGGGCTGCAGCTGCAAGATGTGATCGAGTTCCGCCGGGCCTATCACAACTTGGCTGTGGAAGGCAAGTCCTTCCTTCTGAGCACCTGCTATGCTGAAGGTTCAGCTTCCAGCGACTACACTCGTGTGCGCTGGCGCTTCCTGGGGAAGCGCGTTTGCACCCGCAGGCTTCTTAAGCTTCTGGGCACCAGCGCAAGAACTTTCACCAAGGCTGTGCAAGGCAGCATCGACAAGAGGCAGTTCAATGGAAGGCAGGCAACGGAAGCCAGCATGTCAGTGAACCAATTCTTTTTGGAGGTGTACCACTCAGCTGCTGAGTTTTTGCCAGAAGACCCCTCGTGTCACGTCACCAATGTGGACGCCAGCATCAACGCAGATGAGCTGGAGGGAGCGCCCGCCACTGCCAGCAAGCCAGCCTGTCATCCGACCCTGCCTTTGTTGGGCTGGGACCCGAGCGAAAGCATGGTTCAAGACCTTGGTGCTGCAGCTCTTGGCAACCCTGAGCCACTGCCCACCAGATACGTGCAGCACTTGAAGCCCGTGGACCTGTGGTGGCAGTATCTGGCCTGGGCGCTGGTGCGGTGCCCGCAGAGCAAAACTGCAAGCTGGAGCACCTTTTGGCGAGCCTGGCAGTCGAGTTTCTTGGCAGGTTTGTGAGATTCGTTCTTTTGTATAAACTGTGTTTTCCAGCCGATTTGAGTAAGGATGGAGGCATTCGATTGGGCTCCGAAAGGTCTGCCAACACAGCCAGTGCAACCAGTGCTTCGAGCACTCGCAGTTCATACATAGCAGCGGGGCTCCATCTGCAGAGAAACACCTCCGAGCCCGGGCATGGCAAGAGCACCTCCGAGCGCAGTATAAGGACCGTTTGATTTACTGGGCACCCGATGGCTGTCTCGGAGGCCTGATTCAGAGTCCCGAGTCCTGTGCATCATCATCGATGGCCTCGACAAGAACAAAGGTGTTTGGCCACAGTATCGGTGGCGCAAGCCAAAGGTCTTGGACAAATTCAATCGTCCCCGCATCACGGTCCACGCAGCGATGGCGCACGGCTACACCTGTGACTTCTACTTGGCAGACGATGAGGACTTCTTCCATGGTGCTTCGTTCTTCTGCGAGGTGCTCACCCGCACCCTGGCCAGAGTTCAGAGGATTGCAGAGGGCAGAGGGCAGCGCATGCCGGAACACTTGGTAGTGCAGTCCGACAACACAACTGCACAGGCCAAGAACGCGGAGGTCTGTAAGTACTTGGCCGTTCTGGTGCGCAAGTTCAGATTCAAAAGCGCAGTTCTCAATTTTCTTCGGGTTGGGCACACGCATGAAGACGTCGACTTCCTCTTCAGCATGCTGCTGGCGCTGGTCCTTCGCCGTGTCCGCTTTCAGGTTCCGGAAGAGCTGCGCTTGGCTATCTTGAGCCTGACCTGCATGAGGGCGCACCGCTGTAGGGTTTTCTTCTTTTGAGACTTTGCGCATGATGCCGCAGCTGAGGACTGGCATGTCAGCCATCGTGGCCGGCAAAGGCTATGACTTGCACTGCGAACTCATGTCCCACGTGCGCAACTTCAAGGAGTGGATGGACCCTATGTGTGTGCACCCGCATAACTGCTGGAGAGCACGGCAGGGGATAGAGAGCCCTCATTCCTTTACCTTCAAGCTACGCATGGACTTGACGCAAGCAGAGTTCTCTTGGCTGCAGCAGAGTCCAACAGATAGGGGGTGGCCCGCGCATGAGCTGGACGTTTTCGTTGTTGTCAAGCACTACATGGCAAGCGAGTCTCCGAATGGCCCACCCGTCCTTCTGATTCCAAACTCGCGCTACCTTCGCATGCAGCAGGCTGCCCCTCAAGGCAGCTGCTACGCCACGCACCCCATGAATGAAAAGCGCCGGAAGGAGCTGCGGAAACTGGCAGAGGCTTTGGAAACCTTGTCTAACGAGTGGGCCGCCGAACATTCCTACTTCCGAGCAGCCAGAGAGCTGCGCCTGCTCGCAAATGGGAGGGACGCACTTCGCTCCACTGATGGGTTCCTGGAGGCAGCCTCTGCTGACAGGCGTGCGGCGCTGGAGCCTTCTGCCGCAGCCTCAGTAGCGTGCTTTGACAAATTTACATGTTGTGATTGCATGGCACTTTGCCAAGGACAACCCCTACTTTCGAAATCTGCCGGGGGTGTCGTGGCAAATGCTTGTCAAGTTCAACTGAGAGCTGACTGCCAGAGTGCTGACACGCCCAGGAGTGAAAACGGTAATTGGTGCATTTTGCGGGAAGGTTTTGCAGGGCATTGGTTTGAGCCACCGTTTCTTGTGCACTTCAGGCTGAGCGTTAGGAAATAGTTTCAGAGTCCCAGAGGCTCTGAGGCCCAGGTCCCGTGACGCCATGGCCGCCTTGTTTGGCTTGACTGCCCTTTGCATCCTGCAGAGCACGGACTTTGCCGGGATTCCACGCAACCTAGATGTGGCAGAAGTGTTTTGCGGAGTGGGCAGCATTGCACTTGCTGCCGAACGCGCCGGCTTCGCTGCTGGAAGGTTTGACAAGCATCGCGTTGGCGGTTGCACAGATCAGGACCTAGGGATGTCTGAAGACATGACAACCAAAGACGGCTTCTTCCGGGCAGTGCGCCTGGTCATGCGCCTGCGTGAAGGGGGGCTTCTTTGGCTGGCTCCTGTTTGCTCTTCATGGGTTGGACTGAACATTTCACGGACCAAGCGCAGCTCTGCAAACCAGTTCAGGGGCAACCCAATCTATGCTCCAGTCGCACTTGGCAACATCATGGCGCTGGCCTGTGCCATCCTCATGGAAGTGGCTCACCGAAGAGGCGTGCAAGTTGTGATTGAAAACCCTCCATCAAGCACCTTGTTCAGATTTCCGGCTTTGGAGCAGGCCTTGGGCCGGCTAACGGCCTTTGTGTGCACCACCTGCCGCTGTGCCTTCGACAAGTCCAAAGACGGCACCAGGCTCTGGAAGCAGTACAAGCTTGTGGCATCAGCTGGCTGGATCAGACAATTGGCAAGGCAATGCCCATGCAAGAGCCAGAAGCACCAGGCTTTGACTGTGACATGGACAAACTCTGCAGGAAAGAGGTGCTTCAAGGGTGTCAAGAGACGGCAAGGTGACGTCCCGTGGGACGCTATGCACCGAACCCTCAAGCTGTAATACCAACCACGTAGAAAGGTGTATACGGACGATGCCGTTATAGCCGAACCCGTGTAAACGTTGTAAGGGAGAAGGAATGATAGTTACAACAGTGGTCCTGACAAATGCAGCGCAAGCAAAGAGTTTTCGCTCTCAATGCCGATCACGTATGTATGCAGTCACACATCAGATCTTGAACCTCAATTGTGTCTTGAGCCAAATGGCGATCAATGGAACTTGGGAAGCAACACCAACAAGGACCTCAGCTACCCAATTTCGGCACGGGGCTAACACCCAATTGTTTCATGCGGTTCCACTGGCCACGGCTTCCTACGAAATCGTGTCGTGGCTATCACTACACCGTTCATTCGCTGTGAAACATGCCGGGTTCGATTGTACGAAAAGTGAAACATTCATCCTCCAATCGAAGCACACATCCATATGCAGGTGTATATAATACACAATCGTCACGTCATTTGACCACCAACGAACAATCCAGCTGCCGCATTTGCGCATCGCGCAGCTGTCATCCATAAATGGGTTGGCCGCAAAAGTCCACCAGAGGCGCCTGCTTGTAATCGGTCTGCATATTTCCGGCAAAGAAACATCGGTGAGTAATCAATGCAAATCATAGCCATTCCAGATACCATGGACAATGCATAAATAATGAAAAGATATCATCTATAAGGTAATAGTTCCATCCATGAATATCCAGAGCGTCATAGTCATCGGAATATGTAACCATGTACACACCCAATCATCTTGGACACATGAATATAAATCATGACATAAGTCGTTCCACCGAAACAGTGTCGATGTGACGCAAGTAACAGATGGGGACTGACCCACATCGTACCGCAATCAGCATCTTCACGAAGCATACCTGTCCCCAATGGACAGCCTATGGGTACGTCGGCGGAACTCCTCGTCCAAGTTCTTCTGGGCTTCTCGTGCCCGGACACACTTCTTGTTGTAGTCCTCTGGCAACCAGTGCCCTTTCCGAAGGCACCAATCCAGCAGGGGTGTGTCGCATTTGTTCGGGTCGATGGCCGAGATGATGGCGCTCACGTTGACCGTGTAACCATTCTTGCCAAGGTTCAGGCCATCCCTCACGAATGATATATACTTACAGTTGAAAGCTAGTGCAAAGCATCTGAAAATAATATCACCCACCGGGTGCACTCGGTCCTTGACCAGGAGCTTCATTTCTTCCTTGGTGACATCGAGGATTCTCGCTGCAATCCACAGCTTGTAGAATGTGTAAAGTCCCTCGCATTTGCACACCATCATACGAATATAATCTTCACGCTCCTCAACCGATCGGAAGGATCTCGACCGAACATTCTCCGACTGAGAAATTTTCTTCGCTGTTGATGGTAAGAGTATACCTTCCTGATCCTGATCGGTGATGTTGGGGTACCTCTTGAAGTCATTGTGATAAGGGCAGCCCGGCCTCCCTTCGAGTCCGGCATTCATCGTTCTCTCCTCACCACCTTCAAACATCCCCCACATCTTGGACAGCTGGAGTGCGATAAATCCTGCCATGTACTGAGCCTCACGCGGCTCGTCAAGGCAGATCGCCATCCGTTGGGAACTTATAATGTCCCGTGACGCCAGATCGTTGTCGCGGTAATGCCAACCGCTGTCTTCTTCTTCTGACGCATAGCCGGATGTATATCCTTGCGTGTCCATGTCGTCATCTTCTCCCGGAACTTCCTCCGCTTCGTCTTCATCCTCCTGTGCTGCCGCATCGTGGTTAGCTTCTTCCTGTGCACGCCTGGCATCTCCAGAGACGTTGGGGATTTGGTTGTCCTCCTCGTCATCGGATTTGATGTGAATGTAGTATCTTCCGATGGAGATCAGTTGTGCCTCGCACTCCAGGCATAAGCAGAAGCAGGTGGGGATCGCGGTCGTACATGATGGACATATCCGGCACCTCAGTCCTTCCCATGTCTCATCATTCAGGATGACGACTTTGCTGATTTCGTCCCGGACCTCGTTGACCTGTGCGTTGAACTCCTCCATCTTGTTGATTCGATAGAGTTCGCAGGCACGATTAACCATGTCAACGATGTAGTGCAGATGATCGGCACCTGTCTCAGTCTCCGGCATCCTCTCGCTGATCTTTGCGACGTTCTGGAGGAACATCGCAGCCGACTCTTGGGATGAGTTGACGAAGCCAGGGCAAATCTCGTTCTCCACACACTTCGAGTACGCCCTCTTGATGTCAGCGTAATTTAGGCGCTTCCCTCCGTTGCTTTTGCCAATCCAAACGGACTTGACCTCATAGAACGGGATCACGTCAAAGACCATGAAAGTCCCATTAGCCGCGACTCCAGCTCCATACCGCGCGAGGGTTGCACTGGGAATGTAGATGATTGCAATCGGATCCCCTCTCCTCACGTTCCGTAGCGTTGTCTTCGTCGCCACGTTCATCTCATCCCATGGAGCAAACGCCCCGAAGTGCAGTGCTAGCCTGTTGCCGCCATCGATTCCGCCGGGGACTAACCCACAGCGTACGATGCTTGGCAGGTTTTTCACATACGTTACATGGAATGCTCCTCCGAGAGAATCACCCATCCTTGCGGAATACCTATTCGCCAGTGCGGATGAGCTCATGAATCCAAAATCACTGTGACCGGTTGTGACTCGGATGCACCAAGGTCTGTACCATCCATCGCATCTGTTGAACATCCTGTCGATGTAGTCCCGATCCACGCCAGCCTTGTTCATTTCCTCCCTGGCTGCCCTCGTGTCGTTCGGGTTCATGATGCTCGGAAACCTTGCTGCCAGAACCTGGAATCTCGACTTCTTGCTTCCGGATTCCTGCCACTTGATCACCTCCATGATGCCCATGTATCGTTTCGCTCTCGAGGTGTTAGGTGGGAATATGTCGTTGTTTCGGTCGTCAATGTCAGCATCAATGTCGACCCATCCACCCTCGTCGCACCTGAAAGCACTTCCTCGGCAATTGCCGATCTTGTGTCGAAGGACTCTGCATAGGTCGTGAGATAGCTGGTTTGCTTGGTCCCTTGTAGCAAATACCGAGCGATCATCACCAATCCTGCATAGTGGAGCACCGTCGAAAGGAGCAATGCAGAAGTTGACACTCTTGCCAAGTTGCATCACGTCCACTTGCTCTAGGATTGCACCTTTGGGAAAGTATTTGGGGTCAACGATGGACGCATACGCCCATGGCAAGTGCACATCACTCACATCGCCATACTTCGGGATGTAGCACGGGATGGTGTCACATCCCACCTCGAGCGTTTTCTTGAACGTCCTGCTGTCCCCGCACGGGTTGTAGGTGAGGTCGACGCCACCACATTGTAGCTCTCCTCCCTCAGCCGTGTCAGCCATCTCCACCAAATTAATAGTGTAGCTGTACATCTCAATTGTTTCTTTCCCTGCTTGTCCCCCTTTCTTTCTTTCCTTGGACGTTGATGAGGACGGTTCCTCCGTATCCCCCATGTCTTCATCAGATGAAACGGGGTCACTGCTGAGTAGCTCACGGAGCACCTTCATCGCCTTCTCATTTCCAGCAGCCTCTTCAATGTCCTTGCAGTCGCCGTCGTGGGCCAGGTTCGCGCACTTCTTACAGATCCCCATATCTCCCATGCACTTCTCCATTGACTCCAGGAATCCTAGTGCCGCTCTCCGCCCGTCGATCACTCGCTGCTTCTTGTCTTCCTTCTCAGCATTGGGCTGAGAACTTCGACTCGGGTCTGGTGCTTGACCAAGACCCTCATCTTCGCCCTCCGTGGCCTTTCTCTTGGAACCTTGTGGGTCACGTTCCCGGCGAGGTGTCGCACTATTGACTGCTCGAACTCCCTCTTGATCTTCCATGCATCCTTCCACAGTGGCAGTTCGTGCTGGAAGTACGACATCACCTCAAAGAATCCCAACACCATCTCGACGACGTCTCCCAAGGATTCCTCGTTCGTGGTTTGTCCCAGGAGTTCATACATCGTTCCTTGGTCGAGCACACTCTTGATCCAGGACGAATATGCCACATTGCCAAGATCCTTGTCTATCAAAAAGATGGACATCCTCTCCTCGACTCCCTCGGAATTCTTGCACAGTTCTACAACAACGGTCACGGGAAGCAATTGTGCGCATCCCGGGATGTGATCGAGTCATGCTCACGAATCCCACGTGGGAAAGCTCCTTCTTCAGCTTAGAATACACGAGCTCCCGTATGATCGTGATCATGGCCTGGATGTTGTTGACGCTCACCATGAGGTTATGAAGGTCGGGGATTGCCACCACGCATTCCGCGAAGAGGCGCGTGTACATTTTCTTCCCCTCGATAGACCTTGCAATACCGTTCGTGTCCGCGTTCCAGTTCGCGCAACAGTTCACGCAAGAAGAGGGATTGTACTTCGAGTTCGGTCCGAGCACCTTCGACTTGCTCATCTGCATCTCTTTAGCGCAAAGTTCGCAGATAAACTTGCTGAGCTCCGTGACCGTATACCATCGAAGACGTTGATCACCGATATCGGCTTTCCCAAAAGCATCCTGCTTGCCGTGTCCTTCATCTTGCTGCTCTTGTTTCCTCTTCGACTGTGCAGTGAAGGTCGGCTTGTACTCGAATTTCACCTTCGATTCCTCCATGTTCTTCGGGATGTTGAATCGAAGGTCGGGCTCGTTTATGCACGTCCCCTCCAGCTCACCACAAACGCGTTGCTTGGTGCGACCGCATCGATGGATTTCTCAATCAGCAGTCGCTTCAGGAGGAAGTGTTGCAAGTTCGAGCTCCCAGGGATCTTGTAGTTCTTTCCTGTGAGCGCATGGACCACGCGCCACAGGCGATCGTTCTCGGTCACCAGCGCGCCTGCCGCCTTGCAGATCTCGCTAACCTTGTTGGCGATCGTCCCCAAGTCCCCTCTTCCACCATGGAAAGCAACATCGCGATTCACGCACACCACGACCAGGCCCTTGCATGTGTTGACGAGGTCAGATATCGCCTTCTGCAGGTAGTCGATGATGGGGTTGGCGGTCACCTGCCATCCGCATCCTCTCATGCACCCCCAATCATATAGCGACATCCAGATGTGCACCGACATTGGCGAGTCATCCATGTCTCGCCTCCGCCGTTCAGCGATGAGCTTATCCAGCTTCTGCAATCTGGAGATGATATTCAACGTGTCGTTGGGTGAGGAGACTTGCTCACTCGACCCATAGTATGATCTCTCCTCGATGTTTGTCCATCCCTGTTCGTTGACCATCATCTGGAAGGTCTTAGTGCTCCCTTTCGAGTTGACGGCCCTCAGGGGCCAATCCAGGACCAAGAAGCTCTTCTTGTGGATCATCATGTCGCGAATCGTCGCCTCGCCAATGGGGCTCCTCTTCTGCCTCTTGATAATCCGGTTCAACTGTCCAGGTGCGTTGTCCGGGTTCGTCTCCGCCTGAATCAACGCGTTGATGGCTTTGGCGCCCGGAAGGCGTCCAGTAATCAAGCATCCTGTTTGGGCACACAAGAAAGCATACAGCTGTAGCCATGCCGCATTTCCCTTCCAAACATAGGAAAGAATGATCTTCTCCGCGCTGGTCTTCTCCTCGAAGTGCAATAGCGAAGAGGTCAGGCATCTCAGCATACACTCCCAATATGTTGCGTTCCTGCCTTCTGCAAGACACGGCCCAAATACAGTTTGTATGATTGGGTACCCCGTATTGTTGTCTATGTTGAATTTCACATTGACAGTCGCGCCGCCCAAAGTAATACCCCCTTCGAATGAAGTGTAGGTATCATGTCCAGCAGTTGGGTTAATAATCACATCTGTCGTCGTCACCGCCAGAGTTCATTCGGAAAATGGAGTCAATGATCTCGTTGTCGATCTTGACAGCATCGCTGGCTTGTGACCCCCCACTTGGAGCTCCCGGCTGGGGGACTGACCCACCAGCGGTTTGACTCCTTTGTCCGGAGCTTGATGCCGACTTCTGCTGTCGCTCCGTCTTCCGTGGCGGCTCCGTCTTCGATGAGCCCATCACCCACCATGTCGGCTCTTCCCCTACCACGAAATCCTCGGGGTACTTCTCCAGTTCCCTCTCGATTTCATGAATCGTGCAGTATTTATTCTGGAAGAATTCGATCATGACGTCCTTCTCGGCCTTCTTCTCGATCTCCTTCATCCAGATTACCCACTTGCGCCGATCTTGGTTCTCAGCGGCCCTGTCAGCCGCGTGCGGTGCCAAACTGATGGAGTTGATGTTCATCGCAGGCAGCTTCGACTCATAGATCATATCGATGCACCATAGGAAATCACTGGCGTACTCAATCTCCCGGTAGAGATCGTTCAGCTCCCTTTTGTCTGGACGGAAATAAGCTGTATACGACTGATCTTTGGAGTCCTTCTCACCGAGCAATGGCTGCAATCTCCTCATAATGAACGATACGCACATGAGTGAATTGACCGCCCCGATGCACGCATCTGAGACGTCACTGGGGGTTGACCCACAGATCATCCAGCGCAACAGATTGTTCTGGCTGGCATTCTCATCCCTCCTCAGTGCATATGCGAGGTTCTTCATCGATGCCTGCAGCTCATTCTGGTAGACCAACCCAAGGTCCCAATTCTTCTGGTAGTCGTCCTTGGAACCACGGCCGTAGGAGTCGATCTTGGGAGCCTTGATCACGCTCAACGTGAACACTTTCCCCCAGTTTCGATCTCTGTACTTTGCAATTCTCCGATCGTGCCTCTCTAACTCTGCAGTCGTCTGGAACTCCTCGGAGCTCCTCCACCTTCTCGATGACGATGCCCTAGATGACTCGTCGCTGATGAATTCTTTGTATACCTCCCCAACCGGGGTGTCCTGGTGGAATGCAGCTTTGAACGACCGTTCATCGTTGTCCTCGGCCACGCCTAGTGCGAGATCCCAGATGTTCGCGATTGATCTCAACATATCCGCCCCTTCCATGCAGTACTTGGTTACGTTGAGCAACTCGGGGTTCTTCGCCAGCATCGTTGCCTCACCGCAACGTTGGTTCAGCGCCGACACGATCTTCTTTCCCTTGCTGCAGAATTCCCTCCATCCAAGCATACATTCGTCGGCAGAAAGCTGTCCGAAAACTTTGCTGATGAACTCTAAGGCAACCCTCATCGACTGCCCTTCACCTTTCATCATCCCGCGGCCCTTGGCAGAATAGTACGCTGAGTATGCATAAATAGCGGGGACGCCGATGTCCTCGATCCACTTCACGCACATACCCAGGTCGCTGTTCATCTCCATCCTCTTGGGTATCCTCTTGCCTTCCTCGATGGCGTTCTTCACCAAATTTCCCAAGAAGACTGCCGCTTGCCTAGATTTCCCGACAGGCACGCAGAAGAACTCATTCGCATTGACGACAGTCGGATTGGCGGTCATCTTGATGATATTCTCCAGAACCAGGAAAACCCAAAATAAGCAGCTGCAAATGGAGCCGCGGAATTGTCCCAATATGATCCCAGCTTCAGATTGAGGTGACGAACTCGTCCAGCTCCTCCTTGAAGCTTGGGGTTCGGGACTGACCCAGCTCCCCGTATGCACTAGAGGTTCGGGACTGACCCAGCACCTCGGTTGTGCAGTTGGGGTGGTGCAGATTTCGCTCGCAGTAGCTTGGTGCTTCCGCGATCTCCTTCGCGTAATGCAAGCAAGAGCGAGTTTCAACGGTGCCGGTTTGAGGCACCTTGCTCGAGCACGAAAACGGCGAAGGATCACACCCACAATTTTTGACGTGTACAACTGGGTTTCTTTGGTTTCACGACCAGCACAAGGTCCATGCTCATGGTTTCCATTGCATTTCTTAGACAACGAGCCACCAAGTTCAAAGTTCCATGAGACAACTCTCCATGGTTTCTTGATTGGCATGGGTTTCTTTGCATATCTTTGTTTCATGCCATAGCGACACCCATCAAACTCGTGACTAGTCCCATCATGCACAACCTCATGCAGTCTCTCATCTTTCCAATAATCACAACTTCCAGGCAACTCAAACAAAATCGCGGCTCGTTTTGTCATGGCATGACGTTTTATCTCAACGAACCGTTCAAACAATCTCCAAAATTCTCTTTGTTTGGCCTCGATTTTCTCTGCGGTGTCAATTCCGCGAGTCTTGTTGAGGCGTGCCCATGATGATCCCCCCGTGCAAGGCCCGGCGAAGAACAACAAATCGGAAGGTTTGGTAAGCACGTGTCTGGCGATTCTCCCCCCGTACTCGCTCAGTAAGTCATCAACCAGAGTTATGGTGACAACCTGCGGCCCGTCATGGCGGGCAAGAGCAGTGAACCAGTTACGTGGTTCGGAAAATGCCATCAGCACGATGGGCCGAGCCAAGTCAACACTGTAAAGAGTGACGACTGTGCGAGTTCTCATACCAGGAAGCGAGACATGAACAGGAGCGCGAAGCACACCACCGTCATGTTTGACCATCGCAAGTTCAATACCCGGCGCTAACTGTGGCTTGTGCTTCACCGCAATGCGATACGGAACAAAACAACGACCAGGGACAAGCTGCTCGTGATTTGATTGATTTGGATATGTAGGAAACGAATGAGATCAACTTCAAGCGGAGCAACGTTTCCAAAGCAAGGTCGTTAACACACTTCAACTCTATGCGCTCGTTCGACAGTTCTTCAACAAATGCGGCCAGCACGGACTGCATGTCTACATCCCCGGACCCGACGTGAATTGGTCGTGGCCGTGGAGACCGTTCCCG